>SPJY01033140.1:806587-873637 GCA_005191435.1 Raddia distichophylla | reverse complement strand
GTGGGAAATGAATGGATGCAAGTGGTGCAGCCACCCACCAAATTTGGTGGCAATCTGATGGAGGGAGTGGGTCGGCCGGCCTAGGTGGGGTCGGCCGGCCCTACTTTTCCACCAATTTTTTTTTTGTAATTTTTATATATTTAACTGAAGGGTAAGTGTCCACTAAAAAGTAAATATGCTGTGGTGAAATGCATCAAATAAATATGAATGCAAGATAACTTTCCGGCTTACCTCCCGGTGAGGGCTCGAATTTTTGTTTCTGCGGTCGACGAGTTGGACCGCATTTCAACCATCAGTTGTCTTGAATCAGCTCCGCGGCCGAAGCTGCTACGGCAGGTTGAATTTCTTTCTTGCGCCACACTCATTTGATCTGAGGTTTTTGAGTGGCGCTGATCTTCCCTTGCGGCTCCGAATTCTCGACCGCATGTTTCTTCCGACGGGGCTTGGATTTCCCCTTGTTCTCCTTCCCCTTCCAATATAGACGATGTAATGGCTCGTCCAACAATCGGAGGGTACTCATCATCGCAGCAATTAGGCTATCCTCCTGAGGTTTTGGTATAGCCCGCGTTTCCTCCTGCGCAGGTTTAGCATTTTTACCGCGAAAAGTGCATACCTGTGAGCACTGCTCAGCTCTCGGCCTGAAGTTGGATGTTTCGTCTCAGCCGTTAATGTTGAGCTGAATTTCTCCTGTACCAACATCAATTGTCGCATTTGCCGTGCTCAAGAATGGCCTCCCAAGGATGAGTGGAGTCTTAGAGTCTACTTCCATTCCAGCACCACGAAGTCCACGGGTAACAAAAAATTTCGAATTTTCACTGGTATGTCCTCCGCGACTCCAATTGGGTGGCGAATCGATTGATCCACTAGCTGAAGGGTCATGCCAGTAGGCGACAAGGTAGAATGATTTAATCTTTCATAAATTACCTTGGGCATAATGCTGACGCTGGCTCCGAGGTCGCACAGAGCACGTTCAAAGTGCTGTGCACCAATGGAGCACAAGATGGTCGGACAGCTGGGATCCTTCTTCTTTTCAGGGAGAGTGTTCAAAATCGCCGCACTGCACTCTTCAGTCAATTTAATAACCTCCGATGTCGGCAACGGGTGCTTGTTGTTGAGGATGTCCTTCAGGTACTTGGCATACGTCGGTACCTGCATTGTATCTAGCAATGGTATGTTGACATAAAGTTGCTTGATTACCTCAACAAACTTGCCAAACTGCGCGTTCGCAGTTGACTTGCGTTGGCGACGTGGGAAAGGTAGCAGTTGCGCCTCAGTGAATTCAGCGGAACTTGGCTTGGTCCGTGCTTCACTCGTCGTCTTCGGCAACTCTTCTCTTGGTTCTTCATCGTTCTCACCTTTCTCCTCTTCATCGGAGATAACATCCTCATCCCCTACAGTGTTAGTCTGCGGCGGGTCTCGGGTGGTTTTACCCCATCCCCTATAGTGTTAGTCTGCGGCGGGTCTCGGGTGGTTTTACCCGACCGGGTTGCGACCGCATTAACATTTTCTTTCTGGGGAGCCTCCAGCTGTCCCGGGAGCTTTCCCGAAGCAAAAGTAGGGATTGAGGCAGCCAATTGAGCTATTTGAGTTTCTAACATCTTGCTGAAGCTCATTTGGCTTTTTGTGGCATTTGTAAACCCTTCTAGTTGCGCATTGATGCTCTCCAGAATTTTATCATTAGCAAGAAATTTCCTACTAATGCTATCATTCACTTTTTGTTGAGCATTAGCATCATCTAAAGGAGATTTAATGTGGTTAAAGTTGCCAATGTTACCTCCTTGAAGACGGTTGTCGGTGGAGAAGTTCGGCCGCGAATTACAACCCATATTGTAGTTGGATTGAGGGCGGAACCCATTGCTGATGAAGTTCGCGTCCTCTGGTCGGACCCATTGTTGATGAAGTTTGCGTCCTCCGGTCGGGTCTCAGTGCAGTTGTCTCCAGAGTGCCCAAAGCTCCCACAAACCTCGCAAGTCATGCGAGATTCGAGCACCTGGACGGTTTGATTCGACACTTCCAGCTTCTTCATTAGCAAATCCATCTTGGCCACGAGCATGTCCATATCGTCGATCTGGTGGACTCCTCGAGTGCGCGGCTGCGAACACTCATCGTTCCAGCCCTGGCTTGAGACCATCTTCTCAATGAGAGTGCGGGCAGCACTTACGCTGAGTGAGAAGAAAGCTACTCCAAAAGCAGAATCGAGGTGCTCTCGGGCAGTACGGTTCAGCCCATGATAAAAGCTCTGAATGATAAACCAGTCTTGCATACCGTTGTGGCGGCAAGCCAGTATATCTTCTTGCAGTCGCTCCCAGGCATCCAAGATGGACTCATCCATGCCTTGCTGGAATGCGGAAATCTTGTTCCGCAGGGCATTGGTTTTGCCCAGAGGAAAATACTTGGTGAGGAAGGCATTGGAGCACTTCTCCCAAGTTGAGACTGCATCTTTGTTGGCATAAAACCATTGTTTTGCCTTCCCGATCAATGAGAACAAAAATAGGCACAACCGGACAGTATAAACCTTGATTTTCCCGCGAAAAGCCGGAATTTCGGAATATGTTGACGTATAAAATTGGTGTTTATTTGACGTCAACATTAACTTGAAATTATTGTTTGACCTGTGGTACTCCTATACGGCTGTGACACGTGCATTGGAAATCATCCTGAACCCTCTGCTTCGCTATCTTGTCGATGACAGGAGCAAAGTCTGATTGCTGAAAACCTCTTGCGAAACGAACCTGAGCTGCAGTGGGTTATAATAAGATATATAGTTAGCAGTAAGAACAAATGAATGTGAAAGTTATTTTGTAACTTACCCATAACTCGTGGATCACCTGATCCGCGGCATTGCTATCCCCATGCGAGGCTAGCCTGTAGTCGTCCCAGCTGTACGTCAGCCTCGTCGTCCCGTCCAAGGTGATCATCCCAGGGTAGTATTGCCTCGTCAGAGTGCCAAGGGCAGTACCAGGCTGGTATCTCTCACTGATATCTATCGTGGACATGTTGCTGCACATTTTTAACAAAGTTAGGACAAAATTGATTAATTAAAATCATCGAAGTCAAAAAAAGTTGGGCCATTCACAAGTATGTACCTGTCACCATCAATCTGGATCGCTAGTCGTCCAGTTTGCTGAGATGGTGCGGTCCTCACCTTGTTTGGGCCCCTTTTCCTCCTGCTGCTCTGAGAGGAGGAGCCTCCCTGGCTATCTCCTGCCCCACACTCACCAGCCCCACTATCCTGAGTGAGAGCTAGCTCCTGGCCGGCCTCAGGGGCCTCCTCCTCCTCCTCGGCACCCCGTGGTGGGTTTACAAACTTGCGTGGCGGCATATCCTGCATATGAAAAAATAAACAATAGTTAGTCACATAAATTATATACAATCACGAGAAGCAATTGGAAATGAGACATCTAGGCTGCATATGTAACCTGGAATATTGGTAATAACTAGCAGTAATTATGGTGGACATCTATAAGATCTTCGTTTGAGGGTCCCACATCATCAAGGTTTTCTTCAACCTCTTGCAGTTCATCTTGTTCTTCTTCAACATCTGGGTTTTCAATAGCCTGTAGTTCATCAAGCCCTGACCCAATATCGACTATCATTGTGGCGTTAAGTCGATGATCCTGTGTTGGGCCCTCGTAATCGTCGGTCGTTGGATCTAATAATCTCCCTGGATGACTGACCTTGTACACAACCCACCACTACTTCAAATCTTCCTTAACACTGCCTTTCACGGGTTTTTGGCATGGATAGTGCAGATAATACACCTGCTCTGCTTGGTTAGCGAGAATGAATGGATCATATCCTTTGAGTTTGGAAGTGTGGCTGACCTCCACTAGACCAATGTCATGTTTACGTCAGACACCATCATATGGGTCAAACCAAAGACAACGAAATAGAACTACTAAGAGCTCTTTACTTCCTTCGAATACAAGTTCGACTATCTCTTCAATGATGCGGTAATAGTCAACCCCATCCTCTCTCTAACATAAGACATTGCTATTTACCGATCGCAAATCAAGGTTTGATCGCTCATATGTAGAGGAACAAAATTGAAAACCATTTATATCGTAATGGTTATGAACTTTCATAGATCTCATGCATCCATCATAACTATTGTCGACGGCTAGTTGCGGGCCGTCGAGAATAAGTTTTCCCGCACATGCTCGAAAAGGAAAAAAGGGAAGGGCAGGATTCAGCGAATAAATCTTGACCGCTAATCGGTGGCCGTCGAGATTAGTGGATCAATATTGACCGCTTACATGTGACCGTCGAGAATAGCTTTATTATCTCGACCGCTTCCTTGTGGTCGTTGAGAGTGATTTGGGCCATCGAAATTATGGTTGTTTCCTATAGTGTCCCAACTATTAGTTCTATGTTGTTATACACGACTTTAAGATGTGCTGGCCTATGAATTATCACAACATATAGGCAATATAAAAATAACAAAATTAACTACAGTAATACGCAACGGCACAATACGCTGAAAAGAACAAGGCCTAAGAGCTTGTACAATGATACAGACAGCTGATGTCTCTAAAACTTTTACACGCTATCTATAGACAACTCTATAGACAGTGTATACAGTGAGTTGTATCTACATGTCGAGTTTAAATCTGTATTGATCGAGTGGCTACAAATTTAAAACAAAAATTTGAAAAAATAAAAACAAACAATAGATTATTAAAAATTCAAAAATAAAATTTTTTATTTTTTGTAATTTATATGACAAGTGTGGTTTAGTTTTTTAAAAAAATATCAGCAACCCTTTTTTGAAATCAGTTCATTAATCAGAGTTAATAATGAAATGATATAGAAAAAAAAATAAAATGGGCAAGCTTTACTGACCGCATGCTGTGCTCATTGGCCGCATGGGAAAAAAATTTGGTATGCACGGGATGCAGACAGGCCACGAGCGCCTGGTTTTCTTGCGGCTCCTCTCAGCTCAATTCCCTTGGAATGCGCCTCGGCTCCAACAGCCGCTGCGCCTGGGAGCGGAGCGGTGAATGCGCTGATGCGTATGGCCCAGATCTCCGCCGCCTCCTCCCACAACGCCGCAGCCCCCATCACTGCTGTCACCGCCGCCTTTCTCCTCTCCAACGTCGCCGCTGCCTCTCTCCTCCCCAGCGCATGGACCCTGTGGAAGGAAGGCGATGTTTCAGAGCTGATCAATCCACTAACGGACACCTCGCACTGCTACGACGAAGTCTGCAGATGCATCTAGGTTGGTCTCCTGTGCGTGTAGGAGTTGCTAGATGATCGGCCAACCATGCCTCTGGTCCTTAGGATGCTAAGGGGTGATGTTACACTTCCTGCTCCAAATTAAACAAGCTGCATTTTTTGTTGGAAGGGCTCCTGCAGTTGACAAGGATACTCGATCAGAAAATCATCTAACTTATACTGATCTGCAGGGCAGGTAGTCTCGTCGTTTCACCCTGATGGAGTTTTAGACTATATATATGACCAGCTCTTGTATTTGGATTGCCAAAGATGTTGTTTCACTTTTGTTTTAAACGTGATGTAATATTGCTATTATGAAGTACATAGTAATACTCCAGAAAATCCTGCACTATAATTGCTATTGTTGGTGGTGTACTGGTTATTTGTGATTTGACAACTGTCATGAACCCTGAATGTGAATTTCTTCTCTTCTCTGTTATATGCAGATTTATGACATCTTCAGCTCCTCCCACCGTAGATCAGGTAGCAGGAAGCAAGATGTTGATGGCAGCAGTAGCCTGAACTCCAATAACAGAAAGAGACAAAAGAAGAATGATTTTCCATCTAATGATAATGTCACTAATGTTGACAGACTACCAGCTCCACCTCATGTGTCCAGCAAAGCAGAGATTCAAGAGAAAGGGAAAACCATAGATGTAGGTGATCAGGACAATATGAAAGCAGCTTCTTCTGATACTGTTGGTCAGAATAAGCCTTGCTATTCCATGGACCTTTCGTTCCTAGATCCAGATCTCTTTGATTTTGAGAAGCTCAGTGATGTTCATTTCACTTGGTTGGAACATGTTGCACTGAATAAAGAAAGAGGATTAATGGACTTATAAAGAACTTCCTATTACTTGTGGACAATTTTTGTACATGGGCCCTACAAAAATGTCACAAGATAGGCTCATGTTTTCTCATATTGTTACATGTTAGTTCAAGGGCGGCTGCTATTTGTCAAGTTGTCAAGATCTTTGTACTCTTGAAACAAGGATGAACAGCTAATTTTATAGAATTTACCTGTACCATGTAATATGTACAATATATTTTTTATGTGAAATACATATGGCATGTTGGGTGTTCTGAAATATGCAATGCGATGGATTTAAAAATAAAGTGGTAGTAATTTAAACTCAAATCTGAACACTAAAAGAAGGCACTGGCATATTGCCTTTCATCAAGATAAAAAAGAGTAATAGCCATATTGTTTTCATGGGCAGAGTACAAAAACTTAGTGCTATTAACATTCAAACTGGATTAAAAATGCACTCAAACTAAAACAATTCAGTGCTAACGTTCCTGGACACATTACAAATGAAGACAACAAGTTTTCATATTACATATAACATAGCCATGTCCAAAATTTCAGCATTTCAGATTACATAGCCATTTAAAAAGGACTTGCTTCAGTTTACATAGCCACACATAGTGCAGAGCAACACAAAAGAGCAGGCCACAAACAGGGTTAATGTAAATTACATAGAATTGCTTCAGTTTACATAAATGGCTAATCCTTATCAAACAAAGATGAGTTCACATCTCATACATAGCTGCCAAATTCATGGTTCCTTATAGTGTACGGTTACATATTTTCATGATTTTGCTTCCGTCAAAATTAATTTTCCTAACAGTCGACTGCGATGTGGCATCCTTATCAACTTTAATTAAGAGACTTTTATATCCTCCTTGTATATATGGAGCAGCCATGGTAGAAGAATTCCCATACATATTGAAGTGTGGAATTGTGGTGTTAGCATATCCGCCTTGGATCAACGGAGCAGCCATGGTCGAAGATTGGCCATTGGTACCAACATTAAAATCATGTGTCAGAATATGAAATTGTTCATAAATGTGCATGTAAATAAATAAATTATGAAAAGGGCATAATGAGTCAAAGTCATGTCCTACGGTCATTTGGTTTGGATTAGCATCTTCATCTCTATTTTCTACATCATTATTTGAATCTTCCACTATAGTCAAACAAAAAAAATATTAGAAGATAAACAAAATTATAGAAGCAACCATAAGAGAAACAAAAGCAACTAGATGGGGTAGGATCACTACCTTTCTTCTGACCACTTTTCTACTTCTTCCCTTTATTCTGTTCGGCCACATTTCTAAACCGTGTAGTCTTTGGGCCTTTTACCACCCAAAGAATTCTAAATGATATTGTACCATCTAATGTTTCTCTGGCACATTCATTCTAAATTAGAGGAACCTCAATGGATTTTTCTTGCATTTGGCTTAGAGAATTATCTACTTCCAAATCCAACTTATCTATGGCTTTCTCCAAATCATCAAGAAGTTCTTTTCACATTGAACACCTCAATGCAACGGATGTTGCCTTTCGAGAGATATGTGCAACATGTGTTTTTAAATTTCCATTGTCATGTTCTTTTTTCTCAATATAAACTCTTTTTTTTTGCGTATTTTGTCCATTTGTACAGTATATATTGTGAAGGTAAAATAAAAACATCATTCATATTGAAGACTTTAAGGGCATGCTTGCAAAATATACCTATAAGATGTGAAGCCATTTTTCAGCGACTTGTTTTATAAACAATATTGCAATTGATTCGTACTTTCTGCAAGAACATGTAATGGACATATCTGCAGTGTTGAATACAACTGTTGCTCCATGATCAGATTGCATATGCATAACCATGAATGTCGAGATTGACCCCTCAGCTTGTGACAATTTACAAGACAATGAAAATTGTTTTTTAAATTCTTCCTCGAACTCTGAGTACATCCTCTTTTAAATTCTTCAACAAAGGTAAATTTGGGATGTAAGAAACTAGGACATTTCGACGTGAATTAAAATCTTCATCCAACTCATTTTCACGGAGACTAGCGGAAACTTTCTCACATTCTACAAGAAGTTCTTAAAGACCGAGTTTCCTATGAAATCTTTTCTTGAAGACATTATCCATTCCTTCGCTCCTTTGAGTTGTGGTCATATCAGCTGTAAAAGAGTCACGGTACACAGCAGCCCACTTTTTCCTCAAATCATATAGATTTAACATCCATGAGTTGTCCTCAAGGTTGTATTCAGTCAACAATTCATGCCACTTTGTGTTCAAGTATAACTCCGATCTATCTTCGTAGACACATCCCTTAAAAGCAGCTGTAAAATCAAGCTGCTTATGAATTACATGCCCAAGATGTTTAGCAGCATTAAGATAATTGTGCCACAAACAAAGACGATGGCTTGTATTTGGGAATACAAAAGCAATTGCTCCTTCCATGGCTGCGTCTTGATAAGTGAAAATTGTGCTTGGATGCTTGCCATACATTGCTATCAGGAAGGTTTCAAAGAGCCAAACAAATGATTCAATTGTTTGATTAAATAACAGTGTAGCCCCAAAAATTATTGTTTGCTTGTGATTGTTGGTTGCAATGAGTGGAGAAAACGGCATTTTAAACTTATTAGTCTGAAAGGTGGTGCCAAACGACATAGCATCACCAAAGCATGCGTAATCCATTATAGACTGAGCATCTGCCCAAAAGAAGTTAGCTATCCGGCCATCTTCCTGTCTATTTCAATGGCATAAAAAAATGTAGGATCCTCTGTCTGTTTATTCTTCAAGTATTCCAACAGTGTTTGCGCATCATTGGATTCTAAGTACTTGTTGTGCTCACGACCAATCTCATTATTGCAATCTATCCTTGAGAATGGCACTTTGTCGGCTCCTCCGTAAAACTTCTTCATGAACTCATACACCTGGCTGGCTTCATCCCATCTCCCCGTATCTACCCAATTAGCTTTCTATCCGCTTTTATAACACGCCGTTGAAACTTGAGCTTGTTTTTCTTATTTGGACTAGCAAGATAATGGTTGCGATCAAGCACAACCTTCTTCACTGTCCAAATCCCCTCTCTGCTAACACTGAATTGAACACGAGCACCGCAACCCGTCCTTGTAGTGTCATGTGATGACTCATTTTCTGGATGGCCTTGGTTACTGCAAACTATATATTTGTGATAAATAGTTTTATTTACTTGACGCTTTGTTTGGCGTAGACCTGTTCATAGGAAACCTGGCCCGGCCGGTGCATCGGGCCGGGCTCGGGCCTCATTTCCGAAGCCCGGCGGTCGGGCCGGGCTGGGCCCGGGCCTGAGATTTTGTCGATTTAAGCCGCAGTTGGGCCGGGCAGTCGAGCTTCGCGCCGGGCTCGGGCCCGGTTTCCGAGCCTGACGCCCCGGGCCGGGCCGGGCCAGGCTCAGGCCTGGTTTTTGGGACCGGGCTTTTCCAGGCCCGGCCCGAAGCCTGGTTTGGCCCTTTCTAATACTGAATCCAACCTTATCGGCAAAGGTGTTGTACATGTCATAAGCTTTTTCCTCTGATTCGAAACACATTCCAAATTCAGAAACGATCAAAGTTGACCCAACTTTATCAACCACATGTTGTATGATGAGTTGAGAATTTAAGTTACATGACCACATTACAGAGTACTATATTCTTCCACGAATATGATTTTTTAATTTCGTTACCTCATCTGGTTCTTCGTCCTCCATTGGATCAGGTGCATTGTCATCGGCATGAGTGTTGGCATCGATAGTGCTTATAACGACTACTCCCGTGGTGATCAATTCGGTGTTCTATACAATATGCACACAATATGCATGACGTACCAAATCACATAGATAAAATTATGAAAAAAGAATACAATCAAAGAATTAGATGATGACCATACCTGTGTCGTCTGCTCTCTGTTGTCTCCACGACCACCAGCGACAGTGTCAACTTCTATGGACAAAGAAGATGGCATCGTAAACCCAGCGGTTGTGTTGTCTTCATGGCTACCTCCTTCTGCCATCACAGTTGCGTCGTCAGTTGAAGAAACAACGTTGTCGGGTAGGGCTCCAGGTGGCCGTCACAGGGTAGAGAGAGAGATCGACGCGCAAGAAAGCGAAGTGTAGATCGGCGCGCCGATTAAGCTGGAGCCGAGCGCGAGGAGGAAAAATATTGGAGCCGAGCCAAGTGTAGAAAAATGCTGGTATGATCGGCAGCCAGGAGGAAACGACTGGAGTCGAGCTGAGCGAGGAAAACGTTGCGTACAATCGAAAGCCTAGCCACGTGTCGGGAATCTGTGTTGGGTATATAGGGGAGCCCGTCTTCATCCCATGCGTACCAAATTATTTTCCGTTGCATGCGTGCTGCTGTGGGCTGGTGTGAAGCGACATTGCTTCACCGAGCGACGGCTACATCCTCTCTCTTCATTAATGTCTAGATCAGCAAAACTATGATGTGGCATTTTTAATAAACAATTTGTAAACAACTAAGGTGGAGCAATGTACATGCATATTAATGTTTTATTGGAACAAAATGGTATTGATGCTATCTAACCAACAATCATGAGTAGTTATTCCAAAAAAATTAATAATGATTAATAAAATGGTTAACGGTAATATTTATTTCATTCTAATATTTACATATCACAATGATACAATAATTAATTTTATTTCAGCAGGTTCATGAAGTAAGGGTGAGCTTGGTTGTAATATGTCCAATTCCTTTTTGAACACTGTTTAAAACATTAAATTTGTACTCAAGATGAGGTTAAAAATAAAGGCAAAATTTCATCACAAGATTCACTTCTACGAATTTTGCTCTACATTGCGAACACACAGATCATGCTCCATGGGTCATATGTTGTACATAATTTGAGACCATAGGAAAGGGTCGAAATTTCAGTCTTTTCCCTACTGAGATTTGGGAAAACCAGATTATGAAAAATACAAATTTCAAAATTGAAAACTAATATTTGACAAAAGAAAAAAAATTAAGAATTCTTGTTTACTAGTGTTATTTGGAAGAAATTTATATCTTGATTCAAAATTGTCCATATATATTTTAAATATTTATAAATTTTTGTTCTTAAATTAGATAGTCTTTACAATTGCACAAAGATGATAATAAAAAATGTTTGAATTAATTACAAGGAGGAAAATAAGATACCTGGTTAGCTAAGTAGAAATTAAATGCGCACACAAATATATGATAGATCTTCTAAACAAGGGACATTTCAGAACTAAATGGGTGCTAACAGCATATATATATATAGAATGCCGAGCTTCACATTAATATACCGAGTTGCTAACTGAGTGCATGTTTCAATACTACTAGAGAAATGGTCTAATGTCAGCCGTCAACGTTAACTTATCTTAAGAGTCGACAATCCCAAGCATTAGTCCCTGGATCGGTACAGTAGTGCGGAAGATCACATAGGCGGCTTTCCAGGGGACGCTTTCGCGCAAGGCTGACGCTTCCCCCAGCAGCGCCTCCGCTTAACCAGATAGGTGGGCCATGGACCCACGCTCAGCGACACTAGCCCTACTAGTTAACGCACGTGCGCGACAGGGTAAACCGGTCTGTGGGTCCCACACGCCAGTGACCTAACGTTTACATCTCTGCACGAATCTTGGCGTTGATCGGACGACACGGAGTCATCATCTTCCTCCAGCTCGGCGACGTGGCCCGGCATCGACGGCAAATGGCGCGGCGGCGCTACGGCTCAACTCCGACCAAGAGCGAGCGGGGTATAGTCTCTACAGCTCCTAGGGGGCCTAGCGGAGCACGCGCCGAGGCCGGAGATGGCCGAATGTGGCGGCGGCGGAGCCGAAGGCTCGCTGGGGACAAACGTGCCCGCTAGGGACCTACACGCCAAGTGAATGGAAGGGGAGCATGCAGGGGTGATGTAGATGCTTACCAGGCTCAAAGATAGGCGGGCGGAAGGACGGAGGCGGCTGGCGGCGGAGGGCTCATCGGTTGCCGAAACATAGGCAGCGACAGCACGACAGCTCCGAGCGCCCCTGCTGAAATTGATCGAGGCGAAAGGGTTAGGGCACTGTCTAGTAGCTCGGGACGGAAGGGATTGAGTTGTGGCTCACGGAATCGCCGGGATTGCTTCGGCACCAGCGAGGAGTGAATTTGGGGAAAAACGTAAACCGGCACCGGCGGGAGAGCTCCTTGCGTTTATAGGCGTGGGGCGTGCTTTGGGCCCGAAGGCGCACTCGATGATGTGGGGAGGCGAACGGCACGGCGACAGGACGGGTGCGGCGCGCGGCAGAGCGAAACGGCGCGGCGCGCACATGATGGCTCCACTGGACCTTGCACAATTTGATGACCTTGTTCCGCATTTGTTTTTCCATGGCGTCCATGATTCGAACCGGTTGAACCTCATATGCAAGGCTGCTATCAACGGCTCCATCGGGAAGATCAACCAATTCGCTTTTCGGGACGCGGAGACATTTCTTGAGTTGATATTGTGGACGTCGCCCAATTCTATCGGTAGGTCCAACTGGTAAGCTACTTGTCCACTTTTAGCAGTGATAGGATACGGTCCCACATAGTGTGGTGCCAGTTTTCCCTTCTGATGGAACCTCTGATTTCCTTTCCATGGCGCTACCCTGAGGTAAACCGAGTCTTCCACTTGGAAAGAGAGGTGTCTTCGTCGATTATCCGCATAGCTTTCCTATCTTGATTGGGCGGCCAGTAACCTTTTCCTTATAATTTAGACCTTATCCTCAGCGTCCTTAAGAGTTTCCGAGCCGAAAACTTGGTTCTCTCTTGTCTCGGACCAATGGAGAGGTGTTCTACACTTGCGTCCATATAAGGCCTCGAAAGGTGACAGCTTTAGACAGGACTCGAAGCTGTCGTTATAAGAAAATTCTACGTAGGGCAACCACTTTTCCTAGTCCATGGAGAACTTCAGGGCACAAGCTCTTAGAATATCCTCCAAAATTTGGTTAACTCGTTCGGTTTGACCATCAGTCTGGGGGTGGAAAGAAATGCTAAAGGATAGGTTGGTCCCTAATGCGCAGTGTAATTTTTCCCAAAATTGAGTGGTGAACTGTGTCCCTCAGTCCGACACAATTCGCTTGGGAACTCTGTGTAGACTCACTATTCTAACCATGTATAATTCAGCCAATTACTCCCCCTTGTAGGTAGTCTTCACAGGTATGAAGTGTGCGACCTGGGTTAAACGATCTACCACAACCCAAATCGAACCATATCCCACCTTGGTCTTGGGGAGCCCGAGTATGAAATCCATGGCAATCTCTTCCCACTTCCATTCTAGGACCTTAAGAGGTTGGAGTAATCCTGTTGGCCGCTGATGTTCGGCCTTGACTTGCTGTCATACGTGGCATTGCGACACATATTCCGCTATGTCCCTTTTCATTCTCGGCCACCAGAATCTTAGTTTCATGTCTTAATACATTTTGGTGCTTCCCGGGTGAAGGGTGTAAGGAGAATTATGCGACTCTGACAGAATAAGATCTCTCAGAGTTGGATCTTGTGGAACTAATATCCGCTTTCCTAACCATAGCACCCCTTGATCATCCTTAGAAACCTTGTAATTCTTGTCTTGGGCGATGAGCCTTTCGATCCTCTGGGTGCTGGGATGATCCCTTTGCTTCTCCTTGATTTGATCGAGCAGATCCGGCTTAACTTCCATAGTGGCCAGGTACCCTCGGTTGACCACTTCGATGCTTAGATGACTTAAATCCTCGACTATTTGTTCTGGGACCCAGTCGATATCCATGTGATTGCATTGGGACTTGCGGCTAAGAGCGTTGGCTACGACATTGGCCTTTCCTGGGTGGTACTGAATGTTCAAGTCGTAATCATTGATTAGCTCTAACCATCTCCTTTGCCTCATGTTATGTGTGCTTTGGGTGAACACATATTTCTGTCTCTTATGGTCAGTAAATATGTCACAGGGTCGACCTACCAAATAGTGTCTCCAGATCAAGGCATGCACTACCGCAGACAGCTCCATGTCATACGTGGGGTAGTTGATCTCGTGCTTCCTTAGTTTGAGTGATGCATAAGCAGCCACCCTTCCTTCTTGCATCAGGACGCACCCTAGCCCGTACTTGGAGGCGTCGCAATACACCTCGAACTTCTTACTAGTGTTCGGTGTCACTAAAAGGCGGATGTAAGTCGTTGTTTGAGCTCCTGAAAGCTCCATTCATAGGCATCCGTCCAGTCAAACTTCTTATCCTTTTTCAGGAGTTGTGTCATTGGTCGAGCTATTTTGAAGAAATTCTCGATGAAACGCCGATAGTATCCAGCCATTCCAAGGAAACATCTGACTTCGGTAACAGATGTAGGAGCTTCCCACTCCATCATCATAGCCAACTTAGACGGGTCTACCTTGATTCCATCGGCGGTTATGATGTTCCCTAGGAAACTGATGTCGTCGATCCAAAACTCACACTTGCTAAACTTTGCATAAAGTTGGTATTCCCTGAGCTTCTCTAGGACCAGGCGTAGGTGCTTCTTGTGTTCCCCATCATCCTTGGAACATATCAGGATGTCATCAATGAAAACCACTACAAAGTGGTCCAGGAATTCCATCAGAATCTTGTTCATCATATTCATGAAATGGGCTGGGGCAATGGTCAGACCAAATGACATCACTAGGTACTCCTACATTCCGTATCTGGTGGTGAAGGCTATCTTGGGTATGTCTGCCTCCCTAACTCGGACTTGGTGATATCCCAACCGAAGGTCGATTTTTAAGAACTATTTGGCACCTCTTAGTTGGTCAAACAGATCATCTATCTGGGGATGAGGATACTTATTCTTGATAATGACGGCATTCAGGGCTCGATAATCCACCACCATTCTCCGGGTCTTAACCTTTTTATCCATGAACATGGCTGGGGAACCCCAAGGGGAGGAACTGGGGCATATTAACCCTTGACGTTGCGTCTCGTCCAACTGTTTCTTCAGTTCAGCCAGCTCCACTAAGTTCATCTTGTAGTAGGGCTTATATATCGGGGTGTTTCCCGAGATTAAATTGATGGGAAATTCCATGCCACGGTCCGGCGGTAGACTAGGTAATTCTTCGGGGAAAACGTTGATGTACTCCTTTACCATGGTCACCAACGTGGGATCGTCCTTCTTAAGGAACCAGATTGCCCTGCCCCATCTAAAAGGGGTGTCCACCTTCCATATGGTCTCGTAACATCCACTCCGAAGCAGTTTTCATCTCCCTACGGGCAGCCAGTCCATCCCGATGATCACATCTATCCCACGGGAGGGTATGACAATGAGGTCAAAGTGAAAGCCATGATTCTCCTGCCTAATTTCTACATAAGGGCACGCCCTAGTGGCGGTTAGCATACCCCCCCGGAGACTTAATTACCAGAGTCTTATTTAACGAGAAGGTCTGCAGCCCATATTTATCCACATAATGTTGTGCAATGAATGAATGCGATGCTCCAGAATCAAAAATTACTAGCACTGGGTTGTTGAGTAACGCAAACGTACCCATCAGCACACCCGGTGCTTCCTCAGCTTCCTCCACGGTGACGTGATTGAGTCTTCTGCGGCCAGCATTGATGACTGATCCATCCACCAAACCTTGTCCCATTACTCTTCCTGGAGGTGTTAGTCCTCTGGCCGAGGTGTTCACCGTATTGAAAGACACAGGAGCCCTTCTCTTCTCGGGGCAGGCTGCGGCAAAATGCCTAGGCTTGTGGCACAAAAAGCAGGCTCCAGCCACTCGATCGGCAGAAGCAGCTTGATTGTAAGCCTGGGGAGGAGTACATAGCCTCCCAATGGTCTGGTAGCCTCAGTTTCCGGGGCTCTGATAAGTCAATGCCGGACGGTAAGGAGGTTGCGTCCTCTGGTATTGTGTCACAAGATGACGAAAGTTGGTTGCACTAGCCCTGCCTTGGCTTGAACCCGACCTAGCTCGAGCGGCCAGCTTCTTCTTCCGAGTGACTTTCATGCCCTTCATCTCATTTTCCAGGATTAGGGCCTTGTTTACCATGTGCTAGAAGTCATGGTGATCCAGCAAAATTAGGCGAGAGCGCAAGCTGGGGAGCATACCCTACAGAAACTTGTTGATCTTCTCATTCTCATCCTCGACATCACCCGGGGCATAGCATGCTAGCTTGTTGATGGCCTCCCAATGGTCTGGTAGCCTCAGTTTTCGGGGCTCTGATAAGTCAGTATCGGACGGTAAGGAGGTTGCGTCCTCTGGTATTGTGTCACAAGATGACGAAAGTTGGTTGCACTAGCCCTGCCTTGGCTTGAACCCGACCTAGCTCGAGCGGCCAGCTTCTTCTTCCGAGTGACTTTCATGCCCTTCATCTCATTTTCCAGGATTAGGGCCTTGTTTACCATGTGCTGGAAGTCATGGTAATCCAGAAAAATCAAGCGAGAGTGCAAGCTGGGGACCATACCCAACAGGAACTTGTCGATCTTCTCATTCTCATCCTAGACGTCACCCGGGGTGTAGCATGCTTGCTTGTTGAAGTGGGTAAGGTAGTCGTTGATTTAGGAGTTCCCTTGCTTCTGCTGGCAGAATTCTTGTTTCTTCATACGGATGACTCCTCGGGGTACGTTGTGGACTACCTGGGCCCTGGGTATCCTCTAGAAGGCCTAAGAGGGAGTAGATGGGGGATGACCCAAGTCGGTTGATTAGGGATAAAGACCACTCGGGTTACGTGTGCCTTGAGTTCAAAGGAAGTTCCCGAGGATATGTCCAAGCTCCATGTAAATAGGAGATCATACCTGCATATCATGCGTCGGCATAACCGAATTAGGTACCATTTACCACGTACCACGTTGTAACTCTATCTCTCCCTACACTATATAAAGGGAGGGGGTAGGGAGCCATAGGCATAGATAACACACAACATCACATCGCATACACGCCATCATCTTGGTCATCTTGCATCCCGTATCTTGATCAAACATAATACCAGAGCACAGAAGTAGGGTACTACCTCGGTGCTGAGGGCCCGAACCTGTATAAATTCCATGTCTTGTGCTACCATCTAGTTTAGTTCTTGCATACGCCCCGTACAAATTCATTGCCGACGGTGACCCCCGGTTAGTCACCAGTCGACATATGTAGAATGCACGGAAGGCAATTTCGAAATCCACCCAGGAGTTGTCCTTTCTGTGGTTTGCGATGGGCTGAAGATCTTCTCCCAGGCCATCCTCATCTATGTCTTCTTCTTCGTTACCACGTTACCCTTCTTGATCCTTCTGCTCAGCTGGTTCTTCTGCTGCTCCCTCGCCACCCTCATCGTCACCATGGTGAGCGATGACGTAGTTTTCCCACCAGTCGGCGGCAATTCTATCCAGTTGATGGGTGGCGAGAAGCACCTTATCCTCTCCGAGGCATCGGATGAGAGCTAGCTTCCTCTTGATGGTTAGGAGCCAGTCCTCTGCCTCATGGGTTCGTTGATGTGGGTGAACATCGAGGGCTTTGCTCGCAAGAAGTCAGCAAGCTTCATCCCACATCGATTCTTGACTTGTCTTCGCTTGCGCAGCACTTCGCCGAGCATTTGGGCTTGATACGCCATTACTTGTCCTAGCGTCAGATCCCTCGGTGGTGGTGATGGAATGTCATCGAGACCGCGACCACGTCCTCGGCCACCATCTTGGCCTCAACCTCAGCCTCTACCAACATTGACAGCAGCACCAGCACCAAGAGGCCCACCAGCTCCTCTACCTCTTGCCATCTATGGATAGACGTTACTCGTATTTATAAATATGCATGAATTTTTCATAAAATACTTGAAATGCAGCAAGAAGAAGAATCAACCAAGTCAAGGAAGCAGGATAAAACAAATATCACAACACATAAGACAGGTCTCGATAGCCCTTGCCACCATGGGGTAAGCAAAATAAAGTACAGACCAATGTTTTCGCCCATCCCCTACTAGGGCTCGACAAATCCTCATACATCACAATATGTCCATCATCTACTAGGACATCAGCCATCCATCTAACAAACAAGCAAAGGCCCATCATCTACTAGGGCGAACAAAATCTAGGGATCATGAAGAGAGACTAAAAGCTTTAGCCACGACGACGGCGGGAGTAGACAAAACGCGGGGGTGCACGCCTTAGAAGGAAGTCGAAGCCGATGGCGAAGGATGGCCTCGTGGGTGGTCCCGGTGTCGGCGGTGCAGGAGTGGTGTCACCTCTAGTGTCGGTGTCGGTGTCGGAGTCGGAGTCGGCGTCCATCGGTGGCTGCTCCTGGGGAGCCTCGGAGGAAGACAGTCCATGACGCGGTATCCCCACCAAGGCTCGGGGCGGCAGAGTCCCCTTCCGCATCGTAGTGTGGCGGTTCTCATACTCCGGCGGCAAATAATCCGTCCCCGGAGGTGAGAGCGTCGGGTCCCGCTGGTCGCGCTGCGCGGCTGCGCCAGCACCTGTTGTGCCTCCTCCTCCTGGCGTCGGTGAAGTGCCTCTCTCGCTATGTCCCGCTGACGCCTCGCCATGGCTAGGCTCATGTCATAGTGGTGGAGCCGTCTCTGCAACACCCTCAGCTCATTGTCCGCCGCCCGAAGCAACGAACGTAAGAGGCTGATGTCCTGCAGCGCCAAACCCAGGGAGTGACCTCATATGCATCGCCGTCAGAAGTGCGTAGGCCCCCCTCCCTGGAGATAAAAACTGTACTCCCTCTGGAGTTCAGTGGTGGCCTCCATCGCAGCATCGTTTATTGCCACCTGCTGGTGATCTCTCGGAGTCTCGGTATCATAGCTATGTGTCTCGACCTCGTCACCCTCATAGTTGATGACTACCCGCACGAGGTAGGTAGTACGAGGAAGAGATCGAGCATCCCTACAAAAGAACCTCGATCTCTCGTTGAAGGACAAAGACCGGGACAGCAGCTGAAGTCCCCAGACCCACTGGCTCCAATAACGTGGGTCCTCGTAGCTGTGCGTCGACCTCTCATCAGCGTAGGAGTGCTGGTGGCAAGAAAAATTTTGACAAACAATTTGTTAGAACAGATAGGCAGAGTATTAGAGGGATGTTTTAAGCATAAAAAATAGTAAAAAAGGGAAATATATATAATTTTTCCTAATTTTGACCTCTAAGTCATATGGGTCCTATAGTCGCATGCTCCGATACCAGCTTTGTCAGCCCTCAATTTTAACTTACCTTGAGAATAGACAATCCCATGCACTAGTCCCTGGATCGGTGCACTAGTGCGGAAGATCACATAGCCAATACAAGCATACATCGATTTAACAGAATCCCTGAAAATTACATAACTTGTTACGCCCATAGGCGGCTTTAGTAAGGTGGACAATACATGCCTCTATATACAAAACAAAGTCAGAGTTGCAGCCATCTCCAAAATATGTACCCAAAAGAATCCCTATCGGCTAGTGTCCCACCAACGACCGGAGTAACCCCTAAGACTCTTCAGGTCTACCGAATCCCTGTTCGTCGTATTCATCGCACTCGTAAGGGTCTTCCTCGATCCCCTCGTCTAAAGAAAGTAAGAAAGCGAGGTTAGCGTCATCCAAACGCTGGCTAGTTAATACTTCCCTTAATGCACATATTGCATAGAAGGCTTTATTTTGAAGGAAAGGGTTATTTTATTTGCGTAAAGCCAGATTTAACACTACAGGAAACGCATTTTGTGTCCTCGGCCATATCGACTTTTGTCGTCGGCCCACGAACCGAGGATGAGGGCTCTGAGGGGGAGGAAGCGGGTGATGGGCTGTAGCAGGAGGGTTCTGGGGGGGAGGAGGTTGGTGGTGAATGGGACCAGGATGCCACTGAGGTAGGATCCTCAAGTTCTCAGAAACCACGTAAAGGAAGGGGCGGAATAAATTACCGAAAGCTCCTGCTAATCGAGCTGATAGAGTTGAGGTGCAAGTCAACAGGGGACAAAAGTAAGTTGTATCACACTTATGACATTTTTCATATGAGTTTTCTATGGTTTGTAATAATGGCTAAGTTATTTCCATATGTTCTTCATACAGTGGTTTAATTTGTCTCAACAAGGGAAAGCAAGAGCCAGGACACTTGCTTGGGATCGTCTTGAGGTCGTACTACCCAGGGGTAGTGAAGGATGGTGGGACACGCCGACCAGCCTACAGTTGGAAAGACTACTCGCTGGCGAAAGACGACAATGGAAATATCGTTTCCGACAAATGCATTGAAGAGTTCTGGGTATATTCAAACTACATGTTTGTTCGCACCTTTACTGCATTTATCTCGTTAACTTTACATTATAACTTGTACATGATTGTGTCTCGTTTTAGGCTCACTATCGACTTCCTGGCAATCCGACTAGACATGACTATGCAAATGTAAGGGCTGTCCTAGACAAGATGGCGCAAAAGACAGTCAGGGACGCCATCAGGGGAGCCCGTCGAGATGTAGTTCTCAAACACTATAAAAGGGAAGGTATTGAGATGAGAAGGAGTGATGCTACAAAAGAGTCGCTCGATGCTAAATCCTATCTCTGTTGGTGTCCTGATTGGATGGACAAATGTTCGGATGCTTGGAAGTTGCTTTCTACAATGTGGGCTTCGGAAGAATCGATAAACTTCTCAGCTAGAAATAGGGAGAATCGGAATTCCAATCCTGAAATCTGCAAGACATATCTTGGTGCTTATGGCATTGCCCACCTTGAACAGGATATAGTAATACCTATCTTATCGCTTAAGACATTTATCTCATTTCCTTTACATACTAACTTTGCAATTTACATATTTGTAGGAAGCTGAGACAGGGCTTGAGCCCGATGGCTTTACATCGTGGATAGACGCACACACTCCACGTCCACGACCTGATGGGTCACGACAACCTCTTCCACCAACATGTGAGGATAAAATTGTAAGTGTCTTACTATCTATATGTATGATACTTTTATTCTTAGTGTTTCAACCATCGATATTTTTGTTTTGCAGGATTCCTACGTGGAAGCATACAAGGAGAAACATGGCTCAGAAAGCACTCCATTGCAAGAGCCGGTGGACCCTACGGTCATATACGACTCGTTTGGTGGGTTCGCACATGGCAGGCTAAGTTTTATGGACACAGCACTGCCTAGAGACCAGTACATGGACCATGTGAAGTCGCGTCGACGGGAGACAAGTTCTTCTGCTGCCAGAGCCGCCCTAGCCCACACCCAAGAGTTGAAGGCCGCCCTGAAAAATCAACAGGAAAGAGATGAGGTGACACAATGACGACTAGACGAGATGGAGCGAAAGAGTCAGGAGGATGCTAGGATGTTAGCGGCCATGCAGACCCAGAACATAATGTTATGGGCCGCAATTCAGGTTAACTTGTAACTAGTTTTACCTACTTGTCTTTCTTTTTCCAACTGCTAACAAATATGCATGTTGTAAGGAACCTAGGCCGAGAGGGGGGGTGAATTGGACTCCTAATTCAAATTTTAAACTTGTTTGAGTGATTGCTTAGTCCGGTGATTTCCCAAGCTATCGATTAATCCCTAATGTCTAGGTGCGGAAGCGATCACAATAGAACTCAAGCGACTACTAGGAGGCTCGATGGCACTCACATGCAAGCGGTCAAGACAATATGCGTAATTAAGCGAGTGAGATGAGGAGACGCAAACCGAGTTGTTTACCGAAGTTCGGTGCTCAACACATGAGCACCTACGTCTCCGTTGAGGAAACTTCTCACACAGAGAAGTCGGGACCCTTTCGTCCCTAGCCCTCAATCCACTCGTGGTAGCTCTTCACCAACACATGGTAGGCGAGCTCCAAACCTTCACACGGAGGCGAGTTCTCTCACACGCGAGAGCACTCACACCCACCGGCACCGACACACGGCACCGACCACCGACACACGGTGGATTTCGCCTCAACACATGAGGCACCTCCAACACATGGAGGATTTGGCTCCGACACACGGACACCGTGGCACCCCCGACACACGGAGATGGCCGCCGACACACGGCGGACTTGTGCCTCCAACGGATGGAGCGGATGTAGTCGTACGGTTGATGAAGCTCGTGGCGTGACGACGATCTCTCCGGCGGCGAAATCCCAAGAGCACAAGATCGAGATCGTCTCTCACCACTACCCCTTCTCTCTCCCCATGAAGACTAGGGCAAGAACACCATGGGAGATGGGGGCAAACCTTGAGATGATGGGAGGAGGTAGGGATCACCTTCTTCTTCTCCTTCCTCTCTTCTTCTCCCTCTCAATCTCTCAAGCACATGGAACCCTAGGTGGAGGTGGGTGCCATGGGAGGAGCTCTCTTGGTAGACAAGTGCAAGGGGTGGCTGCTAATGGTGGCTCTCTCAAGTTTCTCCCGTACACCAAGCCCCTATTTATAGGCCCAAGGCGAAAACCTAGAAATGGACGGCTCAGATTAAATCGCGAGTTTCAGATCACTCTATCGGACGCCGTCCGGTCACCGTCGGACGCCGTCCGACAGAGACACAGGGGCATTTTTGTGCTTCGACGGACGCCGTCCGGTGGATTGCCGGACGCGTCCGATGGGGTGCTCGCGCGCCCGCGAGAAGTGCCCGCCAGGTGTTCGTTCGCTGTCCTAGCCTTCGTCGGACGCCGTCCGGTCCGCGTCGGACGCCGTCCGACAGTGGGTACTGTCGCTCCTTCGCTCGACCGGACGCCGTCTGGAGGTCGTCGGACGCTGTCGGGTGATCAACAGTGAACTTCATCGGACGCCGTCCGGTCGCTGTCGGACGCCGTCCGACAGCGGCTGTGAGCCTGGGACTTAGCCATATTTTGAGTTGGATCGTTGGAAACTGCTGCTGTCGGACGCTGTCCGAAGATCGTCGGACGCCGTCCGACAGTGAGTGTGTTTTCGGGACTTAGCCAGATTTTGGCTTGGGCTCACCGGACGCCGTCCGACGGCTATCGGACGCAGTCCGGTGGGGCTGAAATTTTTCCTGCTCGAGTTTTTGACTATACCGACTTCGCCCGACGTCACACCTAGGGTTGTTGGCCTATCTTGTCGACTTGTGGAATTGGCGGGAAGTTTCGCGCCTAAAGAAAAAATATCTAGCTTTGAGACTTGGCGGCTACGAAAACCCTAAACAGCTGTCGCTCCCCCCGAACTCTCTCAAACATTGGACAGGTGTACTTGCTCTAGATGGTTCACTCAACACTGACACCTAGCACTCTCGGAACCCCTATGACCTGTGCTCAGTGGGACCCTGCAACCAGAGAGATGTTGTCGATCTGCTGGGTTGGGCCGAAGACGCATACAAGGAAATCAGAGAAACTATGAAACACAAAGTTCTTATCCTTGACGTTCCAGCTGTACGACCTAGTTGCCATCAATTACCAAAATCATTAAGCCCATGGGGAGGCTTGATCTTACACATGTGCATCTATACACCGGGCATGCAGTCGGGCGCCAGAACATCACAATCACTTACATCCTCGCAGCACCATGTGCCTCTCCCCCAGTTCGTCTTCTAGCCAACAATGGATGCGCCATTCCCACAAAGCGGAAATCCTACTCAGTTCGTGATGCCAAGATCATTCCCAATGTGGCCGTTCACGACTGCGGCATTGCCACCGACAGCTTCTCCGGGGGTAAGTCTTCCGCCTTTAAGTGTTTCTCTAATCAAATATGCATTTGAAACATAGAATTCAACTTTCATAGATTGTATCAATAAATAGGTCTCTGGCTCAACTACGCCTACGCCTCCCATGAACACACAGCTTGGGAATGAGACCACTGGGGACGGCACTACAGACGCCACCAGATCGGCCGATGAGCAATTTGTCGAGGGGATCACCGCCGATCCATTTGCGAGTTCTCAAGTTTAGTTTTGTTTTATGTTAAACTGTACATTTGTCTGTGGAATGGGCATTAAACATTGATTTGTGCATTGTCTACTATCGATGATCGTTATATATTTGTTGTGGACGGTCGTTGTATATATGTTGTGGACGGTCGATGTGGTTTCGAGATGAACTTCGAATGTTTATGTGTTTAAATGTGTGTGATGGTGCAATGCAATGGATGTATGCGATATAAATTGTATGTGACTTGTGGGGAATATGGCCGTATGATTCTAGGATATTGGGGGGTTTTTTTGCAGGTTAAAATTGTGATTTTGTTCAAATTATAGGATTTTTTTTGCTGGAAAACAACATGTTTCCTCGGCCTAAAATAAAGCCGACGACACAAGTGCCTGGAGCCAGGTGAGCCGCGCCATATTGTGTCCTTGACCAGAAAAAAAAACGACAACACAAAAGTATTTGTCTACTCGGTAGATCGAACGGCCAACGACAAAAAGTTTAACTTATGTACCCGGCTATAAAAAACCGATGACACAAATTGCCAGGTGGGCCCATATGTCAGAATGGGATACCACCATTAGGCGTACATTTTGTCATCCGTTATGGCAGGCCGAGGACATAGGTCACCAGCAATGGCTCGGTGGGAGGTGAGTTTTTGTCCTCGGAATTTACATGGGCCGAAGACACAGGTCCTTTGTGTCGTCCGCTTCGTGTCATCGGCTCTGTGTCGTCGGCCAGCCGACGACATACAGTTGTGTCGTCGGTATTTGGCCTTGTGTCGTTGGCTTTGGCCGAGGACACTGTCATAGATCCCTGTAGAGTAAGATTTTGAAATCATCCTAACTAGTGTCAGCTATAAGTGGTCGTGTTTATATAAATCAGAGGTTTATCATTTTAATAACGCACCCAAAACCAATTGATCAACCAACCATCCTGACCAACCCACAATAGACCAACTCTCGACCAAATACCCATACAAGCTTAACCGATCACCCAGACTTTCTTCATGTTGCCCCTAACATTTCATAGATCCGCCATCCTTTCGGATTTGTTTAAGCCTAAGCCTGTCTAAGCAAGTATTACCCACTAGGTATGGTTAACATGATTACCAGACTAATCATAGGCCAACAAGAGTAACGACAATCAAGGTAGTCATTAAGGCTAAATAGATCAAGGGTAGGCATGTATAAGTATTACATGATTAACAACTTGGCAGATTAATAAGCATGCATTTTTAATAGTAAACAAAATAGTTAATAGAAAATTGGGTAATGAACATGGTATTAGCGATGTTAATCCGCACTAGGGAAAGTCGCAATCTGTCCCAAATACGGACAACATCTAAGAGTAAGTGTTCACTCGCCTTGCTCAAGTGGGTGGTCCTCCTCGGCATCTCCAAACCTCCCTTCAGGATCTTCTACGTCTAATCATACAGTCAAACCAATAATTACTTACTAATGCAAACAGAAATGATGATGCATGCACGACCTAGTCTTTGCCCTCGACATTAATGCTTAAGGTCGATTAGCGAATCTAATTCTCGTATGATAAACCATGCTTGCTCTAATGCTATATTAGGTAATACTATTATTATATATTAATATGTTTACCCCCAAAATACGATATCATACGATAGAGTCATGATAGAGCGATTAGGCTTTATAGAATGACATGTGATGATGGTATGTAACAATACGACACATGTACAGAGTAAGGTTTATTGGTGTTGATCTTTACTAGGTGCTCTTGATTATATAAGGAAATTATAAGTTACATTAATGGTATACTCTCTAGAGTCAGTACTTTATTTAAATTTAGAAGGAATGTGCTAATTATTTATTGGTGTCTAGTAAATAAATATTCCTATGAATATATTTATCCAAGGGTGACAATATTAAATTGTTCTAAATTCATTACGGCATTTCCCTATCCATTTTATTTTGCTACTCAATATCTATGGGAAGATTCATGATTTAATATAACCTGATTTATCCTAGAATTAATTTAATCATTTTCTATATGGGAAAGCTAATATTTAATCCAAACAGTGCCATTTCCTGTGCAGAGCTAGTTTTCACATTTTTATAAAATCAGAAATGGCTTAAACTATTTACCTAAATTTTTCTAGAATTTTTGAGAGTCTTTAGCTATTTTAAATAAATCCCTAGCTATTTCTGAATTAAATAGGTGATAAAACCGTTAATTTCCATCGGGCCAACCCAGCGAACGAGCCGGCCCAGCCTTCGATACGGTCCACAGCCCATTCATGCGCGCGCCCGCGCTGGTCGAGAGGCTACGCCGAAGGGGGCTTTCCAGGGGGTGCTTTCGCGCGAGGCAGACGCTTCCCCCGGTGGCGCCTCCACTTAAACAGACAGGTTAACGCACGCGCGCGACAGAGTAAACTGGTTTGTAGGTCCCACACATCAGTGACCTGGCGTTTACATCTCTGCACGAATCTTGGCAAGGATCGGACCACACGGAGTCGTCGTCTTCCTCCAGCTCGGCGACGTGGCCCGGCGGCGATGGGAAACGGCGCGGCGGCGCTACGGCTCAACTCCGGCCAAGAGCGAGCGGGGGCTAGCCTCTACAGCTCCTAGGGGGCCTAGTGGAGCACGCGCCGGGGCCGGAGATGGCCGGAAGCGGCGGCAGAGCTGAAGGCTCGCCGTGGGCAAACACACCCGCTAAGGAACTACACGGTAAGGGAATGGAAGGAGAATGCAGGGGTGATGTAGATGCTTACCGGGCTCAAGGTCAGTCGCGCCGAAGGACGGAGGCGGCTGGCGGCAGAGGGCTCGTCGGTGGCCAAAACAGAGGCAGCAGCAGCACGACAGGGTTAGGGCACTATCTTGTAGCTCGGGACGGAAGGGATTGAGTTGTGGCTCATGGAATCGCCGGGATTGCTTCGGCGCCGACGAGGAGCGAATTTGGGGAAAATGAAAACCGGCGCCGGCGGGGGAGCTCGTAGCTTCTATAGGCATAGGGCGTACTTCGTGCTCGAAGGCGCACTCGATGACGCGGGGAGGCAAGCGGCGCGGTGACTGGAAAGGTGAGGGGCGTGGCAAAGCGGAACGGCGCTGCGCGGCGTGGCGTAGCAGAGCAGCAGGCGCAGAGTAGCAGGCAGAGGCAACGGCCCTGTGGTGGCAGGGCCACCGGGCAGGGAGAGAAAGAGAGAGAGAAAGAGCAGCTATGGGGCCCATGTGTCGGCTCGAGTTCAAATTCAAATGAATTTTAAAAATTCAAGAAAATTTTGCATTGATTCCCAAATTGGGATGTTACACCTAATTATCGGCACATCAGTACCGATTGGATTTAAACTTTTACTGGTAGTGCATCGATCAGTACCGGTTTGTAGCAACAGTAGAAATTCTAGACTTTAGTATCGGATGGAGGCAACAGTAAATGTACCTTTTGCAGGCGACAACAGGTCAGCTGGCGCGCAGACTCATCAGTTCCGGTTCGAAATACGAACCTATACTGATAGGGCTCATCAGTGCCGGTTTGTAATACGAATCGATACTAAAGTTTCGTTTTAGAAAACTTGAAAAGTAATGCATATCCTATTCTAATAAATACACGTGGGTGGGTAGGTTGGTTAGAATGGTGAGTGAAGAGTAGTGTGGTGGCATGAGGTATGAGGTTCGAGCCTTGGGCTTGCCATATTTTTTAGATATTTGGGGTGCTATAGTCCCGGTTGGGGGAATTGCATCTCCTGATTGAGGAAACCGCCCCAACTCGGACTAAAGCCCTCTATTTACTAAAGGCCATTTCGCTAGTAGTGCGAAATAACAAAATAATTTCAGTGGAAGAAAAAGGGTTACACATATCGGTTGGATTCGGAAAAAGAGAGAGGAACTATATTTGTGGGGACTAAGTTCAATTTGACATTCCCTTGATCAATGACTTGTACAAATTATTGAAGACGCTGTATGTAGGATCGTAGGCGCTAAATACTCCTAATTAGCAGAAGCAATCGATGAAAGTAGATACTCATGCAAGATTAGAGAAACATTAACAGAGACGCACATGTTTGATAACGCAGTTCGGCACCTACCTATATCTGCAGGGCAATGATTCCGGGCGATCCTTCCCAATCAAATCCTTTTAAAAAGAAGTACAGATCTGTTCTGGTATGAGTTACCTTGCTCTGCAACAGCTCCTGGCTATGCCTCACACGACGTCTACTGCCTTGCTACAGCTTCTGCAAGCCTAACACAATCCCTCGCTCATCTGCCTCTCTTTCCTCAAAAACCTCTTCTAATCTTCCTCCAATCTCTCTCTAATCTCCTATAATCACCTCTCAAATTTCCTTAATTTTCGTAGCCGTCATTAGCATGTGAAAACCCTAACTCCGACTAATCCTAAGCCTCCTCATCCCTTTATTAATTCTAAACCAACTCGGACATCTGTAACTCCTCCTCAAATTCTTCCTCGGCCTGGCCTGGCACAGCCCATGAGTGGCAGTACTACCTGGGCTGCACCGCTCCCTCCAGCCCAATGGCTCCTGCCCTTGCTAAGCCGCTCGCTAACTTCAGCCTTGCGCCGACCTGGCCACCTGCATGCACTGCCCGCATGCACAGCGCAGTGCACGTACAGCCTGCATCAATAAATAGTACAGTCCCGGGTTCCCCCTCCACCTCGCCATGTGGCTGTTTTCTGTCCTCACTGTGGCCACGTCGCACATTTATTTCTGCCCGTTGGATTGAGCAGCGAGCTCCATCCAGCGGCCAGAGGCTCTCCGTTTAGACTTATTGTTCCAGCAGACTAGACATATTGTTCCAGCAGACCAAATACATTGTTTCAACAGGTATAAAAGTTGTTCTAACAGGCAAGATTTATTGTTTCGAGAGGCTATACTCATTATTCCAGCAGGCAAGATAGATTGTTTCGGGAGGCTAGACTCATTGTTCCAACAGAAAAACTTTATTGTTCCAGTAGGTAAACTTTATTGTTCCAGTAGGTAAACTTTATTGTTGCATTAGGCAAAACCTTATTTGTTTCACAAGGCAAAAGTTAATGTTCAAGAAGGCAAAAAGTTATTGTTCCAGAAGGCAAAAGTTATTGTTCCAGTAGGCAAAGCTCAACTATTCGAGTAGCACAAACTTTATTGTTCCAGTAGGCAAATTTTATTGTTTCAATAGGCAAACTTTATTGTTCCGTTAGTCAAAACCTTTATTTGTTCTAGAAGAAAAACGTTATTGTTTTAGTAGGCAAATTTATTGTTCCATAAGGCAAATTTATTGTTACAGTAAGCAAAGTTCAACTATACTCTTGTAGCACAAACTTTAATGTTACAATAGTCAACTTTTATTTGTTCCAGTAGGCAAACCTTGTTGTTCCAGTAGGCAAAAATTATTGTTTCAGTGGGCAAATCTTTTTGTTGTAATAGACATTTCTTTTTTACTATTCCAGCAGACCAAATACATTGTTCCAATAGGTATGTAAGTTGTTCCATTAGACCAAATGCATTGTTTCAATTGGGCTTAGCTTATTGTTCCAGCAGGGCAAATACTAAATTGTTCCATCGTATTAGACGTATTGTTCGAATAGTACAAATTAATTATTCCATTAGTATAGACAAATCGTTCCAGTAAAAATTTATATAGCAACATGGGTATTGTTTTGTTCAAAAAATGCGAGGAACACATTGGTGAAAACGGTTCGTGGATTGGATCTCCCAGTCAAAAGGTATGATCGTTTAAAGAAAAACGGAAAAAGGAATCTTCGCTGACGTCAGGGATGACGTCACCGTGAATTGTTCCAAAGGAGGCACGCATTTTTCGGGTGTTGACGCGAATTGTTCCAGCAGTGCTGCGAATTGTTCCAGCGGAGTTTTTTGGCTGAGTACTGCGCTGTGCGTTTGGCCAGGGGAGGCGTCCGATCCAAATTAATTTGATCGGACGTCCGACCCCAAGTCATTCCCTATTCTTTTTTTTCTTCATTCCTACAAAATCAATCATATATATAATATATATCACCAAAAAATCTTTAGTCCAAGGATAGTCTAATAAATCATCAATTATTCTCAAATATTCATCCAAAATTATCACTTTCCTTTCGAAGATATTCCAATAAATCCAAAAATCCTCACAAAAAAATGTAAATAAATTGAAAAATCATCTCATCACACAATATTCAAAATATTCATCAGCACTATATTTTTTTTAGATTCCCCATATAGCGGTGCAAATTACCATTTTGCGCTGAATTTTGCTGTCATGCTTTAGTGCATGCTTCGTTTCAAATATCTTTTAATCTGCATTATTAGGAGGAATATAATATGCTTTCTTATGCAGGAGAGTGCCCCGAATCAATGAGAAAGCACACACTACTACGGAACGGGCGTTCAGTCCCGGTTTGTAGCTGGCTTTAGTCCCGGTTCTTGAACTGGGACAGCCCTTGGAGACTGATGCCTGCAGGGCATCAGTCCAGGTTACAGGAACCGGGACCAAATCTCTCCTCGATAGGCCGGCCCCGAATACACGTGGCACGGCAGCTGGGCTATCAGTCCCGATTTTAGCTACCAACTGGTACTGAGATGTGCGCACGTGGCGATGCTCAGGAGTGGCTGCTGGGGACTCTATTGGTCCCGGTTGGTAGCTCCAACCGGGACTGAGGTGTATACAATATTTTTTTTGCATGTTATGCTTATTTAGTCACAATTAACTAAACCACATTTAACACAATTAGCAGATGCACAGCTAGTTGGTAACTAAAATCGAAATAACATTCAATATTACAACAAATATGTATTTTTTTTTTGGAAACCAAACCATATATTACATCAGACAGGCTCTGGGCACGGTCAAACAATTAAAATCTTCAGAGTTTACAGGGAAATCATCCAGCCATACTGTTGGTCATTTACACTTGCTCCCAATTTGGGAAGATCATGAGCTAGCGTATTACATTCACGATGGCACCCATTTTTTACTTTGATTCAGATTTCCGCTAACACATTCATTGGACAGCATCATCAAATTATCTTGGGCTATAAACACCATACTCAAAACTTAACCAGATCTGGCCCACTGTGTCACAACAAGCCACTTTGAGACGTTGTCGAACTCAGCGTTGCCACTTTCTGAGATCATTGTCTTGTATCATGCCTTTCTACCAGCGTTGACTCTAGCAGCCTCCTCCTACAACCCAAATTAAAAACTATTATTTAACAAAAATAGTAGAAATGGCAACATGCTAGTTTGGCAGGTCTTGATTATGTACAACAATAAAGAAAATGGAAAATCAAGATAATAATGAAAATAAACAAACTAAAAGGCTAGCCAAGTAAGAAATGGATCACATGCTAGTCAAGTAAGAAATGAATATGAAGAAACTCCTACATATTTAGTATTTAAAATTTGCGGCGCCACTTGAATAACATCACCAAGCCCACAACAAAATAGATATATAAATTTGATCTTTACCTTCTTTCTTTTAGATTTCCTCAAAAACATAAGCAGGGGAAGGGTAGTTCTCAAAAGTTGATCTATAACCTTCCAGGCCCAAAGACTCCAGGACTCCAGGCCATAAAATCTTCAATCTGCTCCTTTGTTAAACAACAAATATGTATTAGGTAGCTAGCTATACATAAGTATCATATAATGTACATAGTGAACATACGCTTTTTATCGGGATCTTTTACGTGCATCGCTCCTCGACGGTTGGCTAGTATTTTTGAAACGCTTCGGAGTCTTATTAACAAAAGGGTGGTGATGCTCACCCATCGGATTTATGCACTCATCTAAAAGGAAGCCGACGATTTGCTCTTGAATTGCTTTGACACGCACCGGCGATAGTTCCGGACCTTTTCTCAAACCTTTTTTCGCTAACTTTAGGAGAATCTATCATTAAATTGGGAATTAACTTATCAATCTTTGAAACTATAGAAAATGTCTGATGTAGCTAACTAGGCATTATTAAGGTAGTAATTATATATTACTCACCCCAAAACCTACATTTTTTCTTGTGTACTCAGCGGTGCCCCCGATGAAGTTGTGCATCATCTCGCACACATAGTATCCGCATAAATTGTTTCCATGTGGTTGATGCAAGACCTGTGGTGGAAGAGTTGAAATAGTGAAATAGATGCATGGAAATTACGTTAACTAACAAAATACTCGTAATATGATATACATACATATTTAGCGAGTTACAACTCGAAACGTGTCTTGAATATTCCCACGGTTTTCTTGCGGAATGTTGCGAAGGCACTGCACATTTGATTACAAGTTATATATAATTGAGTTTGTTTGATATGGAGAAACAGAACTAGTAAGATATGAATGGAAGAGCAATGTACCGGTTGAGCATGGCGATGAAGTCTTTGTACTTTTCAACTGGTTCCCTTCTCGAGTCCATGACCGTGATCTTGCTATGATCTAGCTCTATAATAAAAATGGCCCAGTGAAAGTTGCACATATATATGTCTACGCGGTTTACTAATTTGTTCTAATAGTCTGTTAAGAAAAGGAATTAAAATAAGGTGGTACGAAAACACATACTTAAATTCATAGGGTAGAAATATATCTCTCTTGTGTCGTTGTCCCACTAGCCCTTCGTAAATGTTGTTCTCTGTTTCTTTTGGGTAGTCTCTAACTATTTTCTTGTTAATGACCAATAAGTCAAGAAAGCCAAATTCATGGATTCCCTCCATTAGGCATCTTTTTATCTCCATTCTACATAAGGAAAAATTATTTAGGCCTCCAAGTTAGTATAGTATACCGGTGGGTACGATCGAAATTTACAAACAGTACACTTACAGAGACCAACAAGTCATCATGGCGAAGTCGAGGGCCAATCCCTAATAGAGTTCATACAGAACCACCCATTCAATCATGAAATCAAAGTTCCCGCAGTAGAAATGGTGTTGCTTGAAGACAACAGCGATCATGTCCAAACCATTGTCGGTTGCGTGCAAATACCAATCATGGAGTTGCCGCATCTTCGTTGTTAGCCGAGGAAACTCCTCACGCCTTACGAGCGATCCACCTTTCACATATTTCCATTGTACCTCTGCAAAGGGGATGTCCTTAAGGCCCAAGACCATTTCTGCATCAAGCCCAGCTTCATTGTAGAAATTCCTTTGCGCATCCTCTTCTGGAATCTGCTCCTCTGATGTTCTCTTCTGCATCCTTTCGCAAGATGCGCTCGTAGTCTGATACAGATGGTCTTTCTCATATGTCGATCTTATCCTTCAACGATAGGATACACTTCTTTCCTTTGTGCCATTCGTCCGTACCGGGCTGGACCCTCGGTGGAGATGGTTTCTTAGCAAAATGTGCAGTGACCTCGCCTCTTACTATCCTCTTCAGTCATATCATACGGCAGCTTCGGAGGTGTTTTTTTTTGGATTACCTAGACCCTGTCTTCTTGAGTGGTGTTGGCCCCCCATCAGGCCGGCTTGACCTAGCCGACACCTTCTTGAGAGCAATTTGCTAAGTAGGGTGGTCTGTATTGGCCGGTGTCTTAGTTGGAGTTTTGCGTGAGAGGATTCGTTCAGGAGTTAATGCAGGAGACTGTGGAGAGGACACGGGCATGTTACCTTGGAAAATTATGAACCGTTTGCGCCACATGACGAAATTGTGTACTGCATCTCCTAGCTTCGTGGTCCTTTCACCTCCTTAAACGTCGAGGTCAAGGTCCTCATACCACTGGCATACCTCGTCCATGGAGACCTTGGCGTAGCTCGGGGGTATCTGTTGGCCATGGATGACCTGCCCTGCCTCCATTGGGTAAGCCATGCCTTCAGCTGCCTTGTTGGAGAGGTTCTGCGCTTCGAAGTGCAGCTCACAAGGTGTCGGCTGCGTGATGTCGTCCACGGGATAGCGGGCCAAGTCCTCTTCGGGCAGCCCACCGGAAGCGCAGCTGCTCTGCCGCATGGAGGGGCTGATGACGTTGGGATTACTGGGCGGTTCCTGTTGACCGGCCTCCCGCGCCTGGCTCAAGGCTAGCTGCACCTCTCTTCGGACTGTTTCTTGTATGCTCGCCTGTGTTGCGTGTAGTTATTCTTCAAGGTCGAGGAGGTGTTGTGCCTGTCGGCCCTTGCTCCTCGACCGACTCCTGTAAGTCTCGGCATCCTGTGGGAAACCAACCTTCCACAGGATGACGCTAACGCCTCGTGTACGTCCAGAGTGTTCAGGGTTCTGCAGGGCCCTGGTTAGCTCATCGTTCTCCCTATTTGGCACGAAGATGCCTTGGGTCGACTCTTAGTGCGCCTTTTGAAGCCTTCTTGCAACATCTCTGATCCTTTCACCAAAAACTGGCCTACCGTTGTCGTCAAGGCCGCTGTTATGATCAAAGAACCAATTCCTCGATCTGTCAGACCATCTCATTGTTACGGGTTCGACACCTTTCACAGTCATGTTCCCTCTTCTCCCATTTGGGTATCGCCTTGCGGTAACCACCAGGGCCGAGACGATGGTGGTATTGCTTTTTCGCCGCATTTCGCTTATTCTTTTCACTCAAATTCTGACCTTGTTGAGAAGTTTTATATCCTGCAAATTCATCCCAATGATCTTGCAGCTTTGGTTATTTATTGAAGTCAGGGAGTACATTATTCTTGACGTACTCGTTGTTCAACTTCTTCTTAAACGTCTGGAATACCATTGCCATCTTCTTCATGTGTAACTCTTCACCTTTTGTTCGGTCCCTTCGGAGAAGGTGAAAACTTGTTTCATATCAATCCATAGGGTGTTCTTGAGGTCTGGAGATACGTCCCATTTCACAATGCTAATGGGCACGTGGTCCCTAACAATCATTCCGAAAGTCGATCTAAACGGCCCAATCGCCGATGCTGGCCTCAGAGGCTCGCCTTCCTCGCAGACTTTAGTGATTATGTGCCTTGACTTCGGCCTCTTACTTTGACCTCGCTGACGTGACGGGCTACTCGTTTGACAGGACTGGGTGACTTCATCAGCCTCGGTGGCTTCTATGGCCTCACCGGCTGCCACAGGTTGAACTCTGTCATCCGGACCAGTCCCAAACATCTCCATCAAAAATTCTTCATCACCAATCCCTCCGCTCGCCATTGTAACAAATAAAGGCACTGAAAATACAAGTGCATCCTCACATAAGGCCTGGCAGAATCGTGTTGAAGGATATGATAAATTGCTTGCAAGTTTTAACTAACTTGTGAAGCTAAATCGGATAGTGAAGCTAACGACCCTAGAAAAAACATAAAAGTAGGTATATTTGGATTGTCAATCCATTTTTGTCTGAACAAATATCATAAAAGAAGTTTCTGACATTATATAAACAAAGATGCTTAATGATCATTTCAAGGAAATCATATAAGCACCGCAATGCTTTAGGCCATCTGCAAAAATTCTGGACATGTACGATATATGCTCTCCAAAATGATTCACTATTAGAACTGGACTTGTATACAAGTCTGAATCAGAATCATTCTCACAGAATAAAAAAATCGTGGACTATGGATTTTCAGATAATAATATGTAGTCATTTAATTGCATCGATAAAAAATTCAATAAATCATCTTATTTCTAAATATGCACGATACTTGAGAATCTGAACATGTTACTTGATTACAAGTACTTCCAAGCTATTCTCCTGAAGGTATTCCACTGCAGTCAATGTATACATAACTCATTGCTCCAGAATAAATATGACAAAGCCCATTACAGAATATGAAAACACGGGTGGAGCATACTTTAGTCCTCAATCTCCACTTTGAAGAAATCATTTTGTTGAAATCATATACTTTAGTTACTGACATTATATTAACAAAGATAAGCAATGCTGCAGGCAACTAGAGGCTAGAGCAATGCTGTATGTGAAATGGGTCAGGAATTAACAGGCGACACGGGAGGCGGCGACGTCGGAGGGGTTGTCGTGGGCGGCGGCGACTTCACGGGCGCATCGTCGGAGGGGTTGTAGGCGGCAGCGACACGGACGGAGGCGTCGGAGAGGTTGTAGGGGGCGGCGACACGGGCGGTGGCGGCGGCGGAGGTGGTTGTAGGGGGCGACGACACGGGCGGCGGTGACGTCGGAGGGGTTGTAGTGGGCGGTGACACGGGCGGCGGCGACATCACGGGCGCGTCGTCGGAGGGGTTGTAGGCGGCGGCGAATCTGGTGGCGGTGAATTCGGTGGTGGCTGTCGACGGTTGAGATATCGATCTCAAGTCAACTCAGGTTTTTGAGAAGGGGAGATAGGAGACACGCCGAACAACACGAGCAGCAATCAACGACGAATAGGGAGGCAAGGGTTTTTATCCTACTTCACGCCTCTCGGGAGAGATAATAGCCCTACGTCCAGCCTTTCTTTATGTCAAAGAGGATTACAAGATGGAACTTGACGAGATGAACAAGTCTCGGCGAGTATATGTGAGAATACAAAGGTGCTTCGCCCATCTAAACGCCGTAGGGGCTGGTTTATATAGTGTAGACGAACCGACCTACCGAGGAATATCGGGCCGGGCTAACTACGAGATCGTAACGAACTCAATACATGCCAAATACATCCTACCGTAGATAAGTTAAACTCCAAGTCTTGGGGATCACGACTCCTATTCCAATTCGGGAAACCAACATCCGGGTCTTCACGTAGCCGTGTAGAACTCCTGTTCGAGACGGACTCAAACACGATTCCTTGACCGTTACGCACCATGCCAGCCAAGAAGTTGTTCGGCGGGATGCATATGGGCCAGATAGAACCTTCCAGGGAACTAAGCCCTGGCAGGCTGTTCAACTGGGCCGTCAGGGAGTGGGCCATGGCAATGGGCCGTGATTTTATCCCCGACAGCTAGCCCCCGAGACTCAAGTGGAATATCTCACCAGAGTGGGGTCTTCCTCTTGAGACTCCTAATCACGAAGAGGGAAATTTTTCTGCTACAAAGACGTGTAACAAACGACTGAATAGGTTATGGTTCAACCGAACAAGACTTGTCCGGGACCGAACAGACCCGATCAGTATCGAGCAACTCTGTTGCGTCGAACAGGAAATCCCATCTGCCCGAGCAGAGTACTCTGCCTTCAGTGCAGTCACTGGAAAAATAGCCGTTGGCAGATTCCAACGGTAACTTCCTGTCGCTGAGCAGTGAAAACAGGCGACCGTTTTACCTAGCCGTTGTGGTAAAAACTAGCCGTTTTGTGACAAACCGTTGCAAAGCTGCTCGTTTGGGCCTATAAAAGCACCCAAGCCTCCCGCGGCTAGCCACTTCTGCTATCACGCCTTCCCTTCCCAAGCCCTAATTTCAGCCGCGCTCAGCATCAAGCAACCAAACTCCACCACCAAATCTGCTCGTCTTGCCCTGGTAACTGCTATGGCCAAGTTCTCAGGCACTAGCTTGACCGAGGAGGACCTGAAGATTTGGGAGGAGGAAGGGCACATCGACACCTGTAGCTGGAGGCTGCCGGGGGAGGAGAAAACTCCGGAGCCACTCGAGGACGAGTTCGTCAACTTCGAACAGTTCGCACTGTTCGGGTTGAGGTCTCCCGAGAGCGACTTCGTGGAGGCCTTCTTCAATATCAGCGTATTGGAGGTGACGAACCTCAATCCGAACTCCATCCTCCAGATGGCCGTCTTCGCACACCTGTGCGAGGGCTATCTGGGAATCGATCCGCCGGTGGGGCTGTTCCTTCACTACTATACGGTGACGAGGAGCAGCACCGCCGCTTCGGCGCTCGGGTGCTACTACCTCAAGCTCCGGGCCACCGCCGACGACGCGCCGTACCCTCGTCCGCCGCTGCTCGACACGATGGGCGCGTGGTGGACGAGGTGGTTCTACACACCAAACGGAGCGACGACAGCAAGCTTGTCTTCACCAGACAGGCTCTGACGAAGGGAACCCCAATGCCTCGGCCGGAGCTGTCCGACGAGGATTTGTACCTGACGCGGAAGATAGCTTCCCTCGTGAGCCTCGGGCTCACGGGCAGGGAGATCATCCGCGACTTCACGGCGAACAGGATCTGTCCGCTGCGGAGGAGATCCTATCCCTTCTACAAGATAGAAAGATGGGAAGACATCACAAAGGAGAGCACGGGTAAGTGCCTTTAAGACTCAACCTTTTCTGAATTATTTCATCCGAACAGGAACTAAGATGATCTTCAGTTCGGGCAGTGCAACCGACCGATGCATGGGTGACCGAGCAGGTCAACTCCATGCTGAAGGCTGCTAGGAAGGACGGCGAGGTTACCGGCGAGGTGGCCTACACTTGTCCGCGGAACGTGCTCGTCCGCACAGCCGACGTAAATTACTCGAACCCTCATTTGTGTCGCTGGACTCGCACTATTGTTGAATGCTAACATTCGCTTCCCAAACACGCAGGAGGACCAACTGATCCTCGGAGGGATCGTGGAGGAGCTCTCTGGGTCGGAGAAGGAGAAAGCGAAGAAGGGCAAGGCCAAGGCGGCCACGAAGCCCAAGGTGGCGGTCGAGCCGACGCGGAGCTCGCCGCGCCAGGGCGGCCGTCAACCATCGAAGAAGCTACCCGCGATGACAGAGCGTGCCGAGCAGACCAAGCGAGCGCGCGGTCAGCCAAGCGGGAAGAGACCAAGCGCCTCCCTCCTCACCGAGCAATGCGACGAAGAGGTAAGGACCATGACCCTCTGGCTTAAGCGTTATGCGCAAGCTCACCCGGGACACATAACACGGCTGCAACAGGTCGCCGAGCAGAGGAGGCTTGAAGAAGAAGTCGCGCGCAAGGAAAAGCTTCTTGCACTGCGCGAGAAAAGCGCTCAGCTCAGCAGGGAGCTGAGCTCGTCGCCACGAGCATTTAGGGGCCAAGGCTAGCAGCTCGCCAAGGAGCCCCCTAGGAAAAGGCGAAAGTTCTAACGACGAAGAGGAAGATTAAGCCCTCCGCGGCAGGAATGTAGTGTCAAGCCATTCAACCTTACACCTTACCGAACAGCGCAGGATTTAACTTGCCCTTTTTTTTTGTTTTACATCAGCTGCCCAAAAGGAGGTCGACGCGGACTACGTATAAGCGGCGATCAAGCGGTCCTTGTTGCCCGAGCACCTGCACGGTGCCTCGCGGGCAACGAGGCTGCTCGCCCTAAAGGACAAGCTGGCAGCGTGCGCCTTGGTCCCAGGCTACTCCAGCGATCGGATCGACGCCTTGAAGGGTGCGATCACCAGGCTGGAAACCCAAGAGGCAGAGCATGGCGCCACGAAGGGGGGAGCCGAAGTGTCGGCTCCGCCAGCTGCCCGAGGTGGGACCGAGCAGGCGGTCCTACCGGGCACTTCATCGCAGGGGCAGACCATCCCTGTGGCGACGGCAACCTCCGGCGAGCAGGGAGAGATCCCTGCCACCGGGGAGCAAGAAGAGGATCGCGGACAGGGGCCTCAAGCCACCCTGTCCGTCACTCCACCGGCATCTCCTGTCAGAGGGGTGCCGGTCCTGCCCGAAGGCGAACGGGTAGAAGAGCAAGAAGAAGGGCCCGAGCATGAGGGCGACGCTCCTTCGCCCGTCGCAACTACCCCAAGGTCAGTACGCGCCCGTACGGGAAGGACGAAGCGGAAAGGTCACCGCGCAGGTCTTATCCCGCACGAGCGAGGCTTCGTGAGCCACGGTCTTGAAGATCGCCTGCATTGGAGTCTGGAGCGGCGGCTTGGAAAGGTAATCCTCAAAACCGAAACTTTGTCTGCTTGAGATATAGCTGCCCAAGACTTGATTTGGTCTTCTCTCTTTCAGTTCATGGAGGGCACCATGGAGGACCTCGTGGAAGGCGTCACCGTCGAGCGCAGCGCCGTTATAGCGGCCTTCCAGGAGCATCTCCGGACGAGGGGCCTCGCGGGGGAGCCCTCTGCACCAGCCAAGACCGGAGCAGGCTAAAGGTGAAGGTGAAGAAGCTCAAGGCCCAACTAGCCGAAGAGAGGCAATCATCTCAGCAGCTCTCCAAAGAGAGGCTGAGGAACTTCGCGAGCAGGCTGCGAGGGGGCGTGCCGCGGAAGAATGGGCCAAGGAACTGGCCCAGCAACTCAAGTTGGCCGAGAAACGCCTCAGTCAGAGGGTAAGTCTGACCGAGGACTTGCGCGCTCTGACCGAGGAGGTCGAAACCCTCCCGGCAGAGGCCAAGCGCAGCCAAGCCAACGAGCAAGCCAAGACCGAAGAGGTCGAAGCCACTCGGGCAGAGGCCACGGAACAGGCCAGGCGAAGCAAGGAGGAAATCGAACGTCTCCGAGCTGAAGCCCGAGAAGGAATCAAGGTTCAAGGTGAAGTCGTGCGCCTCAAGTTAGAAATTGAGGAGCTAAAGGAGCAGCTTGCTCCCAAGTAGCACCGTGGCTATAACCCGAAAGGGCCTTGTACCTAAAACTTTTGTTAACGTGCAATAAAGAAACTTACCTTTTCCCTGCAAAAAAGAGCAGCAAAAAGACAAGAACGAACAGGAAACTAAGAGCAAAGGCAACACAGCGCTAGAGAGTTTTAAAGAAAACCGGTAGAACGCTTAGCCTAACTCCCAGCTCCCGCTGTGCATCTCCTCGAAAACCTGAGTTTGCGAACTCGAACAGGTGCACAGAGTTTGCGACACCCTAGCCCCCGATACAGACGATGCTCGAAGACCTAAGTTTGCGAATTCGAGTACATGCGTACAGAGATAGAGCGACACCCGTATCCTGATCGACTCATTCTACTAACTGCTCGTCGACGTAAGTTAGGTAATTTTAAAGAGAATCGAACAAGAAAAGTGCATCTGCCGCTGGGGGCTTACAAGAGCAGGCTTTGCCAAGTGATTTGTTTCTAGCAGTAAGTGCCTCTGCCGCGGAGGGCTTACGAGAGCAGGCTTAACTGCTAGGTGAAAAAGCCGTTTTACGTAACCCTGAGTTTGAGAATTTGCAGAAACCGGACACGGGCAGGGAAAACCTGAAGAGCGCGGAGCCAAGAGTTCGCAAGACCAAGCAGCCATCAAGTGTTACCAGAGAAAAGGGGTAGTCCAACTCTACTCCTAGACCTCAATTCTACCCCTCCCGAAGAATGTGATGAAGAAGTCATTGTTCCTGCTCAGGTCGAAGAAGGCCACAACCTTCCTATTCAAGCTGCAGGTACAGACTGCATCTCTATCACTAGCTGTTTTGAGTTGACTGTCCAATTTGCATACAGAGTACTCCTATGCATAAACTTGATACACATGCACAGGCACAGCCAGATTGTTTTCCCCTTTCATGCATAACATTAAGGTTTAACATGTGGTTCAGTGGAGTAGGAGATTAGGAGTAACATCAACGTTAACTTACTCCGTAGATAGAGCATGTTAAGGTAGTAGTAATACAAATGACAGTCATAGATAGAGCAATGTTTAGAGCTCTTACTACTGCCATGCCTTGACCACTAGCTCCTGATCTTCAGCACTTTAAGGCCATGCTCAAGCTTCACCTGTGGCAACCAGAAAATTGCACAACCTCATTAGCCACATCATTCCAAAAATCCAACAAGCAAATCACGAATGCATTTTACTGAATGGCAGCAAGAATGGCCTGCAGTTCTAACCTCATAAGTATATATGCTGTTCGTCACTGGTTTGTTCTCATTGGTCACTATCTTTACAATTTTTGTCCTTGCATCAGCTAATGACTAGACTTTGCACACCTGAGTGCACTTGATTGTTTCAAATGTGGGTGTAGAATCCATGTCATAATTTCAATACTCAGTTCAGCATGGAAATAACTTCTCTCCTACCAGACCTCAATTCCACTCCTCCCGAAGATTTGGATGGCGGAACCATACCTAGAGGAGGTGAACCTGTAGCCGACGAGGAAGACGATGATTTCCCTATGGATGATGAAGGCATTGCTTCCCCTCTGGATGAAGGTGACAACCCTCCGATTCAAGCTGCAGGTAATTTCATTCTGCTACTTAGTCATTTCAGACCTGAGCACAGAGTAATGAACATTTCATTAAGATGTTGTCTTAGCTTGTTCAGTTAGAAACAAATAGCACTAGAGTACTCGTAGATAAACTACTAGGAATCTGTCCTAGATAAACTATTAAAGATGAAGGGAGTATGAGATATAATCATGCATAAAAAGAACATGTCATTCTTACTGTATCATAAAGATGAATTTATTGAGCCATCATATATATTGAGCCATCAAGAATATGTAGGAGTGATGAACTTATCTGGGAACTTTGCAGTTTCCAGATTTAAATAATCCAGATTTCAGTACTCCTTGTACTCAATCCATTATTGCGCTAAGAATCTAAACTAACAATCTCATTATTGCCTTGTAGGTGTACACCAACCACAAATGAGGTTAAGGAAATGGTTAACGGATGGCCAGAGATATGCTGCTTACATCTCCATTTCTTGTGGCATTATCGCCCTTGCAGGTCTGCAACAACCTCAATGAGGTTAAGGAAATGGCTAACAGGTGCTCAAAGATATGCTGCTTATACATCATTGCATACAAAGAGCAGAAATGGAAAATTACCGAAGAATGCAACAAAGGAGGTTGCTGCTTTTTTCAGGCACATATTCGAGTTATTCAAAAGATTTGGAAGCGTGCAAGGGAGCAACTTGCACTTGGGTTAGAAGTTGATGTGTCTAATAGAAGAACTGGCCGAGTTGGTCGCAAGAACGCTGAAGTTGCCCGAATTACCACAATTCCACTAAACAGAAGATCCACTTTAAGGTCACCAGCAAAGTACTTAGATGTCAGCATGTCGACATTGCATAGGAAGTTCAAATTAGGTCACATAAGACGTCACTCCAGTGCATTGAAGCCACTATTGAGAGAGGACAACAAGAGAGATAGACTCAAATTTTGCATTTCAATGTTAGATGAGAAAACACTAGGGGATGAGCAACCTAAATTCAGTCACATGGATAACATAGTGCATATAGATGAGAAATGGTTTTATATGACTAAAAAGGTAAACAAGTACTACCTGTTACCAGAAGAGGATGATCCTGTGCGCACTGTCCATAACAAGAATAACATTGGAAAAGTCATGTTCCTTGCAGCCGTTGCTCGGCCAAGACAAGATGCACAAGGGAACGTGACATTTTCTGGAAAGATTGGTGTGTGGCCATTTGTGAAAGAGGTGCCTGCTGCTAGGACGAGCAAGAATAGGGCTAAAGGGACTATAGAAACCAAATGTGTCATAGTCAACAGAGAGGTGATGAGACAGTGCTTGACTGAAAAAGTTATCCCAGCCATCGAAGATGTGTGGCCAAAAGATGAACTTGGCAAGACCATTTTTATCCAACAAGACAACGCTAAAACACATGTTGCTTCAAATGACAAAGCCTTCCTTGAAGCTGTGGAGGCTACTGGACTAGACATTCAGTTGATGCAACAACCAGCTAACTCCCCTGACATGAATGTGCTAGATCTTGGCTTCTTCAATTCCATACAATCCTTAACTGATTGCAGAAGACCTCACACTATTGAAGATCTAATTCTTGGTGTCGAGGAAGAGTTTCAAGACTATGAGGTGGCAAATCTGAATAGAGTATTCCTAAGTCTACAGATGTGCATGAAAGAGGTGATCAAAGTTGGAGGAGGAAATGGGTATAAAATCCCACATATGAATAAACAAGGCCTAGAAAGAGAAGGGAGGCTACCTTGTAGGTTGTCATGTGATAAGAGTCTGTACGAGAGCGCACTAGCCAATCTAGCACAATTCTCAGTACCAAACACCTTACAGCAGAGATAAATTCTGATCCAATAAAGAACAAGGACATCCAAAAAAGAACAAGGACCAAACTACAGTAGCATATAGATACATGCAGTTGCCTTTTTTTGGCCTTTGTATGGCCTGTGTAAATGTGGATACATGCAGTTGCCATTTTTTGCCCTTTGTATGGCCTTTGTAAATGTGGATACATGCAGTTGCCATTTTTTGCCCTTTGTATGGCCTTTGTAAATGTGGATACATGCAGTTGCCATTTTTTGCCCTTTGTATGGCCTTTGTAAATGTGGATACATGCAGTTGCCATTTTTTGCCCTTTGTATGGCCTTTGTAAATGTGGATACATGCAGTTGCCATTTTTTGCCCTTTGTATGGCCTTTGTAAATGTGGATACATGCAGTTGCCATTTTTTGCCCTTTGTATGGCCTTTGTAAATGTGGATACATGCAGTTGCCATTTTTTGCCCTTTGTATGGCCTTTGTAAATGTGGATACATGCAGTTGCCATTTTTTGCCCTTTGTATGGCCTTTGTAAATGTGGATACATGCAGTTGCCATTTTTTGCCCTTTGTATGGCCTTTGTAAATGTGGATACATGCAGTTGCCATTTTTTGCCCTTTGTATGGCCTTTGTAAATGTGGATACATGCAGTTGCCATTTTTTGCCCTTTGTATGGCCTTTGTAAATGTGGATACATGCAGTTGCCATTTTTTGCCCTTTGTATGGCCTTTGTAAATGTGGATACATGCAGTTGCCATTTTTTGCCCTTTGTATGGCCTTTGTAAATGTGGATACATGCAGTTGCCATTTTTTGCCCTTTGTATGGCCTTTGTAAATGTGGATACATGCAGTTGCCATTTTTTGCCCTTTGTATGGCCTTTGTAAATGTGGATACATGCAGTTGCCATTTTTTGCCCTTTGTATGGCCTTTGTAAATGTGGATACATGCAGTTGCCATTTTTTGCCCTTTGTATGGCCTTTGTAAATGTGGATACATGCAGTTGCCATTTTTTGCCCTTTGTATGGCCTTTGTAAATGTGGATACATGCAGTTGCCATTTTTTGCCCTTTGTATGGCCTTTGTAAATGTGGATACATGCAGTTGCCATTTTTTGCCCTTTGTATGGCCTTTGTAAATGTGGATACATGCAGTTGCCATTTTTTGCCCTTTGTATGGCCTTTGTAAATGTGGATACATGCAGTTGCCATTTTTTGCCCTTTGTATGGCCTTTGTAAATGTGGATACATGCAGTTGCCATTTTTTGCCCTTTGTATGGCCTTTGTAAATGTGGATACATGCAGTTGCCATTTTTTGCCCTTTGTATGGCCTTTGTAAATGTGGATACATGCAGTTGCCATTTTTTGCCCTTTGTATGGCCTTTGTAAATGTGGATACATGCAGTTGCCATTTTTTGCCCTTTGTATGGCCTTTGTAAATGTGGATACATGCAGTTGCCATTTTTTGCCCTTTGTATGGCCTTTGTAAATGTGGATACATGCAGTTGCCATTTTTTGCCCTTTGTATGGCCTTTGTAAATGTGGATACATGCAGTTGCCATTTTTTGCCCTTTGTATGGCCTTTGTAAATGTGGATACATGCAGTTGCCATTTTTTGCCCTTTGTATGGCCTTTGTAAATGTGGATACATGCAGTTGCCATTTTTTGCCCTTTGTATGGCCTTTGTAAATGTGGATACATGCAGTTGCCATTTTTTGCCCTTTGTATGGCCTTTGTAAATGTGGATACATGCAGTTGCCATTTTTTGCCCTTTGTATGGCCTTTGTAAATGTGGATACATGCAGTTGCCATTTTTTGCCCTTTGTATGGCCTTTGTAAATGTGGATACATGCAGTTGCCATTTTTTGCCCTTTGTATGGCCTTTGTAAATGTGGATACATGCAGTTGCCATTTTTTGCCCTTTGTATGGCCTTTGTAAATGTGGATACATGCAGTTGCCATTTTTTGCCCTTTGTATGGCCTTTGTAAATGTGGATACATGCAGTTGCCATTTTTTGCCCTTTGTATGGCCTTTGTAAATGTGGATACATGCAGTTGCCATTTTTTGCCCTTTGTATGGCCTTTGTAAATGTGGATACATGCAGTTGCCATTTTTTGCCCTTTGTATGGCCTTTGTAAATGTGGATACATGCAGTTGCCATTTTTTGCCCTTTGTATGGCCTTTGTAAATGTGGATACATGCAGTTGCCATTTTTTGCCCTTTGTATGGCCTTTGTAAATGTGGATACATGCAGTTGCCATTTTTTGCCCTTTGTATGGCCTTTGTAAATGTGGATACATGCAGTTGCCATTTTTTGCCCTTTGTATGGCCTTTGTAAATGTGGATACATGCAGTTGCCATTTTTTGCCCTTTGTATGGCCTTTGTAAACATACCCGGCTGCTTTAGCGGAAAAAAAGGAATATAGCTTAGTGTTTGCGGTCAAAAAACACTATAGTATCATTATAGCCCGCTATTTTAATATTGCTTCTATGACATAAGTGAAATTTTGTCTTTTTGTTTCAACTATGCTCACACACCTTTAAGTGAGCAATATCACAATCTCTTAGCTATAGCGAGGAAAAACATTCAACTGTTACAGAGAGGTGCTTAATTTGAATCCTCTCAACATATCTTTTTTTTAGGACTCCGGTGGGTTGAAACCTTGCTGATTTGCATTATTTAGTCTCAAGAATTTCCTCGATTCAACTAGAACCTAGCATATTACTTTTGTTGGGACTTGCATAAAAATTGTAATTTTTTCGTACATTCTATGGATCGAAAAAATGATTAATACTATTGTGTATTACCCTAACAATTCTATCAACCTGGAATATAAAATTCCATTGAAAATTAAGATTTTCCCTTTTTACGTAGACAAGGGAGTTATCTTAACCAAGGACAACTTAGCAAAGAGAGGATGGACAGGTAGTTTGCAATGTTGTTTTTGCACCGGAATGAATTGATTTAGCATTTATTATTTGAGTGCAAGCTATTTGACGGATCATTTATATAGCACCAGGGTTGATTGCACCTATGAATCTGCCTCATATTCACTCTTAGGTGTAAGGACTTCGAAGAAATTTCAAGCTTTGATTGACATAACAACTATATTTTGGTCCATTTGACTTTATCGAAACGATGTTATTTTTTTGACAACCATAAAGCCCATCTTTCTTACAGGGTATTTTTAAAGGGACCTACTGGTTATAAAACATAGATTATAGAAATGTGTCAATCCTTGAGAGTGGTGGCTACATCTCCCTTCGTCGAGTATGGATGGAAAATGAATAATAGACTATGTGTTTATTGGTTGTCTTTTCCTTATGGGGATTTTATTTGTACTTTTTATCAGCAAACTGTTGAGTGGCTTCTACTTAGCTTTTGCTGCATTATGGTTTTTGACTTAGGTTGTGTACAACATATGATGTAGAGATCAGAATTTTGTGCCATTATTAAAAAATAAAAAAAACTAGTGTTACCTAATATCAAAGACTTCAATGAAAACTTTTTTTTGTTATTTGTATAATTAATATTGATGTTGAAAATGTTAATGGAAAGTTTATATTTTTTTAACGAAAATACCCAAAAATTTTGAATATTTGGTACCACTATTTTTTAACCATTTACATGACAAACAAAATTCACTTGTGACATAGAATAGAATAAGTATTCAAATATTATGATAAGTAGGGGCATCATGGCACACAAGGTCGAAATATGAAGTTAAATTTCACTCACCGTACTCCTTGATGATGTTGTGGTAGAGAGGGGCCACGCGCGGCGTGATGGCGTGGGACAGATGCATGGGCTTGGATCGGGCCGCGGCGACCAACCGCGCGAACTCCTTCAGGTCGCCGAACGGGAAGCGGTACGCGCTGCCGTGGAGGCCCTGGGCCTGCAAGGCCCGGCCCAGCCTGCGGGGCCTGATCCACGCCGACTCCAACACCCTCCAGGCCCACCACAGGGCCACGAGCGCCCCCAGCGCGAGCAGCGAGCTCCACGGCTGCGGCGGCGCTGCTCCGACCGCCATGGCCGATTCTTGCTCCTCACTCCTCAGGCGCAGCTCACTGTGTTCTTGCGGGTGGGCAAGACTTATTAGGAGGACATTGGTAGGAAGATGCTGCGCTGTCCGTAGCAACAGCAAAACTTATAGAGAGCATCGAGAACGAGCTTTGATCTCTTCAGCGTTCGGAGCATTCGAAGCAGAGTGATAAAGACTTCTAGGTTTGGTTTGGTTTGGTTTTATCCAATTGAGTCAAAACTAGTACAATGCCCGTGCTCTGCCACGGACCATAAAGGGATCAAAGGAAAACATAGTTCGTAGAAAAATATATAAGCATGAAGGGTGATTTATAGAAAAGACATTATACATGAACTCATTTTAGATCGAGTGTATGGCATGTGAGATAATGTAGCTTGGATTGTTTAAATCGGATCAAAACATCGGAAATACTTTATCCATCAGCCCGTGCTTTTGCTACAAACCTTTAAAGAAAAGGAATACATAAATGATAAAAACTTTATGGGCACAAGTTGAGTGCCCGTGCTTTGCAACGCAATTTAAATAATCTAATGGAAGCTCAAACATGTGTAACCTTATTTATACTTGTTTGGTGATTTCCTAATCAATTCAATACGAGGAGCAAATTTTTTATTAAAACAATGCTATATAAAATTAATTGTTTTACATCAACTTTACATTTTTTTACCTTGTAGACGATAGAATCAATTATGTTATTTCAAACCATGGTTCAAGAAATCGCTAATCGCTAGTCGGGTGGTGAGCTAGGGATAAGTAGTCAGAAGGGATTAATCGGTAAATAAATCAACAACAATCGAAACTAATCATAAATCGTTCTAAACGGAAGATAATGGATTAGGATTAACCAAGAATTAAATAGGGATTAATCGTGATTCTTAGAACCATATTTCAAACAAATTCATGCTTCGTATTTTCCAAATTAGTAATGCATAAAAAATAAATTTAACGTTTCTTATGGTTAAAGTGTTCCATGTAAATTTCTATATTATAAGTGGGTCATCCATGTTTGCGTTTGCACATTCTTAACCGGCAAATTGATCTTATAACTATAGTAATGAATATTTTTTGAACCCATCTATCAAAATTTTAAAAGATCTTTAAGAAAAACTGTACAAAGTCTCGGAAAAAACATTATTCTTAACCGGCAAATTGATCTTATAACTATAGTAATGAATATTTTTTGAACCCATCTATCAAAATTTTAAAAGATCTTTAAGAAAAACCGTACAAGGTCTCGAAAAAACATTACAAAAATGTTATATGGAATGGTCTGTTAAAAATAACATATTTTGATTCAATTGAACAAAATCAAAACCAAACTGCGGATTAAAGAGGGATTCAATAGACAGATGATTTAGAAAAAGGCTAGGCCTCGAGGAGAACAATCCTCGTGAGTTCCAGCCTGGATGACTTGATTCTGGATCTCGTATATATGCATGCCTGCTCTATTTGCCGAGCTAGTCAAGCTTCTTCCCCAGTCATCACCGACCAGCGTGTTGCCAACACCGGATAGCTCCACTGATCTGGTTGTTGGGAGCATTCTAGCACTCCATCTAAGCTACCATCACCCAACTAATTTGATTAGATTATTCAAGGCATCCAGCTGCATGCTTGATGCTCGTGTGAGGTGTAGTCGGCAGAATTAGCGGTCTAGCTGGACCATCCGTCATAGAGAACAGAGCTCGGAATCTTGAACCTGTTCGCCTATATCAGTCCGGATTTAAACGATCGCGGACGACACTATGTTGGAGTTACTGGAAAATACATCAGCTCCTCTGGGTAACCTGAAATAAGAACATGCACAGCTATGCTTGGCTCGGATTGACTTGATGACGTAGCAACAACGTCTTCGGGTATGATCTACAAAAATAATATTTTAACATATAGCGAATAATCAAGAAATCACGAAGCGTATTATCCATACTTCTTTGTATATTTTTCTTTGCACTGTCTCAGCGACGTCTTTGGAGTATAATCTGTAAGTAAAGTATTTTTTTGACATATAGCAAATAATCAAGGGATCACGAAGCGCATTATCCATGCTTCTGTATATTTTATTTTGCACTGTATCTCGACGGCGTCTTCGGGATATAATATGCAAATAAAATATTTTCAACATATAGCGAATAATCGAGGAATCAAGAAGCGTATTATCCATGCTTCTTTGTATCTTTCTTCTGCACGGTATCTGCTCAAAATCAAAGATATTTATTGCTTGACTGCATTTACTTATAAGCTCAAGGGTTAGAGCAGAAAAATGCTATCCACTACCCATGTAAATTCCACATAGCAATTCCCTGTATAGCTTTCACAGTGACAAAAATTCCCCCACCGCCTTTTCTTCATCTTCTCCTGTACGCTTCTCACAGAGGCAAAAATTCCCCATTCCCTTCCATTCTCCAAACCTTCCCTCTCCAATCTTGCTGCTCACCAGAGAATATACGTGTGAGAGAGAGAGAGAGAGGGGCAGGAGGCCAGTTGGGGCAGCACGCTGGTGGAGGCGGGGTGCAGCACTTGGATGGCCGGCGGCATGGATGTGACCGGCGTGAAAGATGAGGAGGGCCCTGCGAATCCACGGGGGCTCACTGTCGGCAGCGCGCGGGTCGGCATGGAGACGGGGTCGCCGGCCTGCCGTGGCCAGGAGAAAAGGCAACAGCGGCGCGAGTCGGCACGGAGGAGACCGAGGCGGCGGGGATCTGGGCGCGTGCTCCGGCGGCGCGCCGGCTACATGGTGAAGGTAGGCCGGGGTCGCGTCCCTGTAAGCTTCTCACGGACGTGGGGCGTCCCTGTAAGCTTTGAGAACCTCTTCCCCAAGCGCAACACCCCCGTCGCCCACGCCGTCGGCTTCTGAGACTACCAGTCCTTCATCGCCGCCGCCGCGCTCTTCGAGCCCCTCGGCTTCTGCACCACCGGTGGCAAGCAGATGCAGATGATGGAGCTCTGCGCCTTCCTCGGCCATGTCGGCGCCAAGACCTCCTGTAATCCACCCGCCCTCCGGGATTCATTTGATTCCTGGGTTCCTCTGCTTCGATTTCCGCTGTTGTTCGATTCGATTCGAGAATTCATGAAATGAGCTGCGTTTGGATACGGCGTGGCATCCTAGGGAGTAAACATGCATGCCATCTATGACCGAGGCAAGCAATGACCAGGCTGGCAGCCTGGGAGAATTCAAAATTTGGATTGGCCAACAGCCATAGCTCTGTGGCCTGCAACAACATGCGGTGTGGATTGGCTGGTCTGTGCAGGCAGCATATCCACCGTTTGATCTATTTGAATGGACAGGATTAACTTTGGGCGAAGACGAGTGGGTTCTGCATGCAGGGGCAATTTAGGACAAGGAAAAATGGATTGAACCGTTGGATATAGGAACGACTTATAAATGGACGAAAATGAGCGAGCTTAGAACGACCTGTAAATACGAACGGAGGGAGTATATTAATGTTTTCGAACACTGCCTCCAAGTAAGCCATGTTTTATAACATATCATCTGCCTTATACAGCCCTTCTAATATTTACAACATTTATGTTACGCAGCTACCATTCTCACTTATGAAACATAATTATGTTTGATGACTGTAATACTATTGTCCCAGGTCCTATTGCTCCATATACAAATTTATCTTGCTTCTATAATACATTGTACTCTGCCAGCAAAAAAAAAAGAAGTGGATGTTGGTCTTCTGATATACTATATATTAATATTTTGGGAACTCAGTCTCATGTCCAAGCTCATCAAGCTCACATGGCTTTCAACCGACAGCAATAACCTTCGCATGGCTACACTCAATAGGTTAATAACGCAAGAGTATTTACAGTAGCTCATCAGAAAGCGAGTCTGGCCGTTACCTTCCTCACTATCTTTTATAATCTGCCACAAAGGTATGCAGCTGATTGTACTGCAATTTTTGAGGCGCTACTATCTGCCTCTAGCAAACTTTGTAGCTGGCCAACGGAAGCCTCCTATGGTTCCTGTTCTACTTCCGTTTTTTTTTCTTGCCTGTAACATTCATTCTATACCCATATGCTGTCAATACCAAGACTGAACCAAAGATGTTATTTAGGAAAGTAAAATAGAAAACAACAGAAAAGGTCCATACGGAAACCATACAGAACAATGGTACATCGACAGCATACAGAAGGTGCAAAATATGGAGCGGGTTAGCTCACGCGCGTAGCGCGTGCATTCCGCTAGTAACATAATATGGTTGGTAATGGAGAAGGAAGCAACTCCTGAAATGATAGACTCTTTTATTTCAGCGGAAATACCAGACCCTCTTTAGTAGATGATTTCATGATTGATGGCCCATGTGGTGAACTAAATCCTTCTGCTCACTGCATGACCGGAGAGAAATGTTCTAAACGATATCCAAGGGAATTTCACAATGAGACTACATTTGATGCATTATTATATCCTATATATCGTCATTGTCCTGGTGGCAGGTTTATCCAAAGAGGAAAGCTTAAGCTCGATAATAGATGTGTTGTTCCATACAATCCATATTTACTGAAAAAAATTCCAGACAAATATTAATGTCGAGTGGTGTGTTGGGTCATATCTTTTTAAGGGTCCTGTCGTCTCGTGACCATGCATCAGTCAGTATGCGTGCTTCCCCTACGCCTAAGCATGCCCTCTATGACGTACGCACGCCACGCTGTGAACATCAGAGATTGAGAGGCGTAATGTGCCATGCACTACCGTGGCACCTGGCACCTGCCTGCTGGGTATATTAGGGCTCGTTTGGGAGCTGAGGGAGAATTTCCTAGGGACAGATTCCCCTCAGGGGCTTTTGATGGTGTGATTCCAACCCAGGGAATTTTCCCCTTAGGACCCAGCGGGTTAAGGCAGCCAAATATTCCCAAGGGGAATTTCGTTTTTCTGATGGGAACCACATGAGTGAGTGTGCACCGTCTCACCATGACCAATTGATTAAATATGACCTGATGTCATTTCGAACATGGGGTCATGCCTTATCGCAAATCATTGTTCTTGCAATGCCTCCGTATTTTTCCACTTCTGGAGCTGCAACTTGTTTTGGTTAGGCCATGACAGGTTTTACCTTTGTTTAGGGGGCCTTTTGTTCACTGGTGTGTGCTGGTTTTGTTAATTGAAGCTCGCAATGGGATGCTGTATGGGTAAGGTGAGCCTTCTGGAATAAAATTCTGTCCGTAGTAGAGCACCTCTGTTGTTGTCATCTTCTTTCACGTGCTAGTATTTGTGATGTTCCTTCTTTATTTGTCTCTCTTGTTCAGGAACATACAGAGGAGGAAGAAAAGCTTGATTTCAAAGGTGGAAATGTCCATGTCGTAACAAGCAAAGAGAACTGGGATCAGAAGATTGCTGAAGCGAACAAAGATGGAAAGATTGTTAGTAAATTATCAGTTTGCTCAAGGGACCACATGAATCCTTTGATTTTTATGATGTTTGTTCATGCAGCCCATGGTGTTTAGGTCTATGGGTCATAGGTTTATATTGGCCATATAAAGCTAAGCAGCCGATATGTTCAAGGAGGCTATATCCATACCCTGCTTACTTCACACCCTTGTTTTTTTAAAAAAAAAAAAAAACTCATTTGATGATACTGCAAAAAAAAGTCTTCATAGAGACACCAAATCAGATAGTATAGCGTGTAACAACTTGTCTTTTAGAAATTTTGCAAGAAGTGTTTAGCTGTTAGATGCAGATAAGGTACTGAGTCCATTTGTGTAAGCCCAGTGGCTCCTCATTTTAAGATAGATGTCAAGACATTGGTTCCTATAGCTTCACAATTAGATGCTCTCTGACCTTCTGTTTTCCTTAAAAAAAAGGCCTTAAGATCAAATACTAAAATAATGTGGGAGATCGTCAACACAGCAGAAATGTAAAACTAAAGAATGCTCATGTTTTGACTTGCTTCTCAATGCTTCTTGTTTAACTGCTACACTCGGAAAATTATATATTTATCTCATTCCATATTCACAGCAACGTCAACTAGCAACATCTTTGTTAAAAAAAACTAGCAACATCAAAAGTAAAGAATTAAAAGAATTAAGCAACTATAACCTCATATCACACACTTCAATTGAAGCTTGTCTATTGAAGACTTTGATTTCTATTGAAGCTGGTTGCAAAAAAAGAAAAAGAAAGTATAGTGCAAAAATAAAGAAAAGATGCTGAACAAAATTTACCAGCAGGTTCTGCTGCAGAACCTGTAATATTTGCAGAAATAAAATGGCAATAAGCTTGTGCTCCATGTTTGTATGATGATGCTATGGAGCTTGTACCCTTTGTTTTTTGAGTAATTTTCAAAGTATTCCAAGTTTGTATGGTGCTGCTATGCAGCTTGTAATTTTCAGAGTATTCCAAAAAGATTGGCAATTGATTTTTTGTAATGTCAATTTTGGAGTACTAACATAGCAATGACAAGTCTCTGCTTCTCCCCCACAAAACAGAGCACATCTATCAAATGGACTAATAGCTTGTATAATTCAAATTCAATTGGACTACTCATTCAAATTCAATTGGACTACTCATTCAAAGCATTCAGATTTGGAGAGAGATGGAGAGAAGAAATGTATAGTAACTACCACTATTACAGAGTGCTATACTGGAGCATTGAAACTGGAGAATTTAAACTGGAGCATTTAATCTGGAAAAGTTAAACTGAAAAAGAATTGAGTAAGAATTTTAAGCATGAAAGGCAGTCCTTGTACAGTGGCAAAAACAGATATTTACTTTAATAAAATACAACAGTAAGTACTAGCACATATCAAGCTAGATTACAAGTGTACAACATTACTATCAAGCAAGTTAGCAAGTTGAATTTGTTTCCAAGAACGAGGCAAATATGCACATTGTTCAAAAGATAGAAGTATCACCATTATTACCTTTGAGCTGCTGTTTGATGCTCTTTGAACAGACTAAAATTAAAAAACCGATGATCGTAAATGTAAAAACTGCACGTAGTAGGAACCGGGGGCGGCTATGGCGGGGGGAGAGGGGAGGGGAACCAAAGTCGACTTGTACAGTTTAAAGAAGGTATAAACTATAAAATTTTTCACGTATTTTTGGTTTGTGCTGAGCACCTATCCATTTTCCCATAATGTTTTGTTTAGTAAACCTGTGACTTGTAGGTTGTAAGACTTACATTGATTTCTTAGACACTTAGCCAATTGTTTGCGCCCTAACAAAACACCATTATTACCTTTGAGCTGCTGTTTGATGCTCCTTGAACAGACTAAAATTCAAAAACCGATGATCGTAAATGTAAAAACTGCAAGTAGTAGGAGCCGGGGGCGGCTATGGCGGGGGAGAGGGGAGGGGAGGGGGCTAAGGCGGTGGATCCTCGCCTGGGTCGGGCTGGACGCCGCCGCCAGGTACCGCCTGCGGCTGGACGCCGCCACCGCCGGGTGCCACCTGCGGCTGGACGGGGGCCGCCTGCTGCTGGACGCCGCCGCCGGGTGCTGCATGCTGCTGGACAGGGGCCGCCTGCTGCTGGACGCCGCCGCCGGGTGCTGCATGCTGCTGGACGGGGGCCGCCTGCTGCTGGACGCCGTCGCCAGGGGCCGCCTGCTGCTGGACGGGGGCCGCCTGCTGCTGGACATTGATATTTGGAGCGATGGCCGCAGCAGCTGCTGCCGCAGCACCAGCTGCCGCCGCTTCATTGGCGGACTGGCCTCCAGCCCGTGCATCTGCAGCAGCTGCCCCTGCCGCTAGGGCAGCGGCCATCCCAAGGTGTTTTGCAGCCTTTGCTGCTGCCACATAGGATTTAACCATTCCGTCCTCTTCATCTACATAGCCTTGCTGCAGTTCAGGACGTGCAGCGAGCAGATGTCGCCTCCAATTCTTGTCCATGAGTGGGAGTCTAAAGTAAACGAGAACGTGATCTCTTCGCGGGGCTAAGTTTGGGTTCATTTGTAGACATGCCTCGCTGAACCGAACCCTCCAACGCTTTCTAATTGCTCCACACAGCTGCTCACATTCCGGTTCAACAAATGGGACAGGCTTTATGACCCCAACTCTTGTTTCTTGGGCTGTCTTGTTATAAACATAACCATCCCGGAAGCCCCCTTCAGCAACAGCATTGGCCTGAGTGCAAACTGCATCAAATTCCTGTAAAGAAATGATAAGAAGTTGACTATTTGATTATGGAAGTCTGAGGAACCAGATTAATGAATAACTAACAGGTTAGAGACGAACATCGTCTGTGCACACAATCGTATAGAGGTTTTGGTAGTACAGATCATACAGTTGGATGAGGGCGTTCTGAATAAGGTCCTTGTTCATGAGCATCGCAGTGATCACCCTTTTGAGCTGTTTGTTTGGGAGTTGAGGCTGATCCGTAACCAGAGTTTGTCGAGCAAGGTGAAGATCGGCCAGAGTTCGGATTCCATGAATGGCAACGCCCTACGAGATTCAAATGATGAATTCGAGTTGAAATTCGTATGAATTGAAGAAACGAAATCGGCGATCGATCCAACAAAAAAAACCCTCTCGACGAGGCCATCGCGCGACGCCTCTATCCCAGCGGTTCGCCGGATCTCACTGGTGTGGTCACGCGCAAGGCGATGCGGATCTTTCGGCGCAGAAAGAAATCGCACCACAAAAAATCGCAAAAAAAAGCAAAGATGGCGAAAGATGGGAGTACTAACGTTGAGTTCAGCAGGAGCCGGAGCCGCCATCGACTTGCTCTCGTAAGGGAGTTCGGCGGCGGCGGCGGCGGCGGCGGCGTCTGGAGTTTGAGGCGGCGGCGGCGGCGTCTGGGGTTTGCGAGGGCGGGTTTAGGTCGATCCGGATCCTGTGCTTTAGCTTCAACAAATGCACCGTGCCTTTTGACGTTGGCTCCCGACCCGAGCGAGCGTGCAGCCACGGGCCGTGCGTTGGCTCTCCGCCTCTCCGAATATTACTTTTAGTTTAGGCTAAAAGTAATTATTTTGGAGCCTGATGAATCTCCGAATATTAATTCTTTTACGCCTTGCCAAATTAATTTGTTTTATCTAAATTTTCAAATACTAGCAAATGTGCCCGTGCATTGCAATGGTAGAAATAACGCATCTTGCAATGGGCAATCAGATAAGGCATACACATGAATCAATCAAAGAGCCATTTTAGCTTCATCAAGAGGAAGCTAGGAAAAGGAAGCAAAGCCAAGAATTAATGTTCGCTTTGAGTGAGGAATCATGGTTAGGACCATGTACAAAAGGCAGCTACAGCCTCAGGCAGAGCTTGCTGGTCATCTGAACATACCAGAACAGTTGTGAGTAATTATGTCATAGTTGAGCAATTAGTTAGAGTACACCCTTTGAAGAAGATTCTTTCAAAGCTCTAGATAAGCTCTCCTGATAGGTGCTCTAACCTTTTTTCGTTGCATAAATTAGTATTCTGGAAAAGCACAATAGTATAAATTTATACAAAATTGAAAACAAATAGTCGGACAGACAGACGCAGACACGGTACATAGGTGGCCGCTACCACGGCAGTTACAGTTCCCCCTTGTCACGCCAAATCATCACCCTTTCATGAGCACGAGCACTGGTACTACTGCATTCGCGCCACACCACCATCTGTGAAACTCCCCCAATCAACTACCTTGTAGCAACCCAATAGCTCCAGTGATGACAGACACGTTAGGGCATGTTCATGGACAAATTACATCGAGATTTGGGAAGAGAGTATTGGCACAAGATGCAACAGATGATGCTTCTTGATCCATCCTTCTGAGTCAATCAGCGGTATCTCAGGTTCATGTCAAGCTCAGCCCCGTACATACCACCGGGCACAGGGCCGGCCATTGCGGGGTGTATCTGCTTGGATCTGGCTGCAAGCTCCATCTGCATCAACCTTTCAAAGGCCTCTGGTTGATTGCCCCTCACTTCTGGACCTGATGGACCTAAACAACACAAGAACAAGAGAAAGTGGAAATCAAACAGGTGCCTAGTGTTCAAACATAAACTTCCACCTATTTGGCTAACACCTAATACAAATTGTGATTCATCTATGCTGGAAATTTAACAAAATAAGGAACCTAAAGTAATTTGAAATTAAAGAGACCAATTGAAAATAACAAACAAAATGGCACGAGTAAACAAAGAGACAGTGAGCATCTCAATTTTTGACTTCTAAGTTCATAATGGTAACAGGGAATGAATTACTCATGTTAATTAAAACAGTAATACAAGTCAAGATGAAAATCATAATCTCCGAAAGAGAATAGCATTCCCCTCCCATAAACCAGATTCTGTGTCATCTAACAGCAGAAAACAGAAACTTTATGCCTATTAGCGAGTTTCGTGTCATACTGTCATATCATAAGTGATACCATATCAGATCTCTGGAGTAAACATTTTTGCTCAAAATTATTCTCTTGCCACTTAGCAAGGTCATCCTCAGACCCTGTGCCATCTAAACTATGGAAACAGTGACAGATTAACTCTGCAAGTAAACACAACATACAAAATTAGCATGTGGAATTTGGAGGCTCTCACCTGGCATCATCATTCCAAATTCTCCATAGTTGGGCTGGCGAGGGTGCATAGGGAAACTATTTACATTGCTCATCTCGGGTCTATAACCAGGCATGTGATGTGCAGGTTGAGATGGCGGAACACCTCTTGGCAAGCCATCTGGTGGAAAACTTCCAGGCATGGAGATGTGCTGTAGCATAAGATGATGGGCAGCCGGGTCCATATGAGGGACCCCTGCAGGATGAAGAGCATGTTGACCATGATGCATATTGGTTGGGAAAGAACGGTGAGGATCATGGTGTATTGCTTGAGGAATGTCAAACGGGGCTGGCTGATTCCTATTACCAATGTGATCCATCATAGGACGAGGAGCAAGTGTAGGTGGCCTACCCTGTAGAAGATGATACAGATTCTGTGACTCAACTTGGTAACGATGGTCATGAGAATGAGAGCCCAGCGCATCAGGACCAAGTACTTGAACATTGTCATGAGAGCCCAGCGCATCAGGACCAAGTACTTGAACATGTTCTGCATCACCAGGCACAAGATTTTGAAACCTATAGTTGAGATCATCAAGTGTCTTTTCTGGCAATAGCCCCTCAATCCTACTGGATTTCACTGATGGCAAAATATCAGGCTTTCGAGCATCCAAAGAGTCGTTCATTGTAAACAAATTGTCTTCTTCAGGTAGTTGAATTTCCAAGCCTTTCTTGTCAAAGCTAGCACTAATCTGACTCAGACCAGGACCAGGGAATGCTGAACTCCTGTACTCCACTCCATTTCCTGTTTTTTTAAGGGCCGCTCCATCTTTAATGTTGTTGTAGGGTAGAGCCTGTTCACCAGGGTAATATCCTTCTTGACCAGATGGCAATAAAGTTTTGCCTGTCTCTGCAAACTCATAGTTAGGGCCACCAGGAGCAGATCCTCGAATAGAAACTGGTGCATCCTTGGAATGGAGCTCATTCATAAAAGCGGCCCCAAATAATGCTTCCAATGTTAGGCTCTTCCCTGAAGTAGGAACTGCTTCGGCTTTACTAACTGGAGCAGTTACAGATGTTCCACCATTGACCATAACATTTACATCAGAACTCTGTGGTTCATCAGCTGATCCTATGCGGAAACCCAAGGAGGAAGATCCCAGATTATCGGATCCCTTTTGCAATAATGAAAGAAGATGCTGCGATGCATGATTGTCCACGGCTGCTTTCTGCGTAGTAGTTGGCTCATCCAAAACAGCCTGATGACCCTGCGCAGCACTCTTCTGGTTGGTGCTGCTACTGCCAGCAACCTGCGCCAGCATTGTCAGCTCAAGATCTTCACGTCATCATAACTGGAGCTGCCTGTGGAATATCAGCATGCCTGTACTGTTCCAGGATTCCACTACCAGGTGAAGGAGATGCAAATGAAAGGAGTTTTGATACGGCGTCAAAGTTATCAACGTGTGATCTTGGTGATAAATTCTGAATAGCACCATCAGATAAAGGGGCACCAGGAGCTATACTTTCAGGACCTGGGTTTTCATTTTTGACAATCATGGAGAACAGACTCTTTGACGACGAGTCTTCGGCAGGTTTCAAGTCTACAGAAATAATACGAATTCAAAATCATCAAAAGAAAATATAATCAAAAGAATCCCCTTTTTAGTAAACATATGTATATACAGTGAAGAGGGACATGTCCACAAATTACAAATATTACTTCTGGCATGATGATTTACCAAAATAATGATACTGCTTGTTGAATCAAATGTCTTATATAAACAAGTAACCATATCAACTAATGCACAGAAGCGAGACAAAGCATATGACATAGTTTATGAAATAGGATTACCTTCATCAAGAAACCAGCAAGCAAATTTGGATGATTCTGGTACAGACGAGACCATATTGTCATCTGTTTTCATCTGTTCGCTCTGGAAAAGACAGAAAAAAAAAGGAATCAACACATGACCAAGCAGGAGATATTTTAATGCCCAGCAAAGTTAAGCTTTCATTTTTCAGAGCACTTCCATGCAGCATGGCAAAGACTAGCAAGGTAGAAATAATTAATCTCTTCTGCATTATCACTCACCAAATGCTATTTTTAAGCATAGCAGGTTAAGATGAGGACATGACACAAATCTGCACAAGTAAGGGGTCTAGTAACTAGTAAGTTTACAACTATCACCATCTTCAATTAAAGGGCAAAACTACACATGATTTATATAACCAAAACTCTCAGCAACCACCTCTTCTTATATAAATTGAAATCAATAAATTAACACGGTGAAAAACAAATTGACCAAAACCTATCTGTATTTATGAAAACATGGATTGAGTAATTAAAACAATACAAAACAGCAGCAGTGCAAGTTTACTCAATTTCACTACACTCGCAATATTAGGATGGGTTGTGCAAATGGTCAGCACAAAAAAATGTTTGTTGAGTATTTTAATATTATGTGGATGTGAATATGTAATGCTGATATACACAAAAACCACAAAGATTTGCACAAGTCATCTCTAGTGCACAAGTAGGAATGACTGAAAATATGATGGAGTATGACCAAATAAGTATTTGTTGATATACCTCATCATATGCAGGTAAATTGCCGCCACTTTTCAACAATGCATTGCCAAAGAACTGCTCCAACATTGAGATTGAATTGTCCTTTCTAACTGAATCAATATTTTTTAAAAGGCCTTGTTTTTCAATGGAATATTTATCCATTGAATCAGAATCCCAAATCTACACCCCCTTTGAGAATGCTTGAAGTAAATTCAGTTGAAGAAGTAACGCCGACAGATGGAACTGTGTACTTTTGACCCACAGTAGCAATGTTATCAGAAATATCCTTCTCTTTGTTTTTGCTTGCAGTGGTCTCTGTTGTCAACTGGCTTCCCTCTACTTGTCCAAATCGTGCAACGGTCAGCATATTATCCTCACCAATAGCATTGTGAACCTACAAAGTAAAAAACATAATTCAGGAACAGTAAGACATTGTCACATTTTGCAGATGGAAGATTTGTTATCCCCCCTGTTCTCTTGAGATGTGATTACTAGTATCCCCAAAGAATTTATATCTTTCATACTAATGGACATGTCAACTTAGTAATGGAGAAAAGCAAAACAATATCTCATAAGCACAAGAGCATCCTATCCAAAAAGAAAATGCACCGTTCATCTAGTGTTGATTTTCAAATTTGGTGGTGTTGTCACTCATGTCAAGATAAGATAAATAAAAAAGGGACCAAATAGAGGGCAACAAAGTTTTTATGGGTGATTCATCCCCATGCTTTTAAAAATAGTATGGATGTGGCATCGGAAAATTTTAAGTACATGTGATTGTTGTTACTTTAACTGCTAAACACTGATTACAGATGGGTCAATTTTTTGTATGCCATTGCATAGTCAGATAGCCCATTACGTGCCATCGCTTGGCTGCTTCTTCCTTGTTTGGCATCACAATTGCTCCAATATTGTCATCAAAATAATTTATGCAATTGTTGAAAACTTATCTTTTTTTGTTTAAGGTAAGTAAACACACCCAAAAAAAATCTTTTAAAAAATTATTATTTTCGTACTTTCTACAAAAGTTCCATCTTAAATTTGCACATAAAATGTTTTTGAACAAAACAGATTTATCTTAAAAATACTAAAAAGGTGTATATTCAGATTGGTGCGTGCCTAATAACTCCTTGTTTTTTAAATGATTTTTCAAATGTTTGCCTATCTTAAAAAAGATAAATATCTACCATCGGCTCATGGTGTGATAATCAAGCAATTGCAATGGCATAGAAGACATAAGCCTCTAAGTGATGACATGTAAGGTATTACATGGTTCTGCAATGGCATGTAAGGCATTCCCCATTATAGAAACATCAACAAGTTGTGCACCTTTGGTTCATTGGGTGGTGGTGGCTGAAGCTTTTTCTCCACAAATGCACTTGAAAAACCAGGCGGCACGAGTGGCCTGGCTACAGGAGCAGGTAGAACTGAGGATGTTTTAGTGGCATCTTCTTGACAAACCGAGGACACCAAAAATCCATCTGGCTTCTCACTTTTAGATGTGGCGCCTGTCTTTTCACTAGTATTCTGCAACAGTGAAACGATATCATTTCCAGGGTTATTTTTCTCAATGTCAGGACCATTCTTCTTCTCTTGCAGAACTTTATGTTGCTCTTTCCTCATAAGTTCAAATGATGCTGCACATACGGACAAATATGAGACATCGCAGATGACTGCAGTGGAAAAAGATGGATGTTATAATGTTGCAGTAAGAGACAGTTACCCCTTCGTTTCTTTTCTTCTTCTGCCCTATCCTCATTCGAGCATTCAAAAGACCCAAACGTCTCATCGTTCATTGAGTCGATATCTTTCCATGAAAAATGTGCAGCCTGTCAATACCGTGCAGTATATTCACTAACTAATGTTCCAAAGATTGTCAACCTATACGAGAAAGAAAGGATGGAAATGAAAATGCATGCCAGCTCGAACCTCGTAAGGACGTGGTGGCTGGTACCGTTCAGATGTCCTGTTTGGTTGATACGCATTGCCACGATCCTTTGATGCCAAATTCCCATAATATCCTGGTGGTATAGGGAAACCACCGCTTCCTAGTAGGCCATCGTGCTCTGTATTCTGCCAGTTGCGTTTGTATTGGTTTCCGTTATGCCTATCTGCAGGAGAAAATTATTAACTCCATGCAAGAAGGAGGTTTGTGGGCACCATACCGAATATGCCCGTACATAGGATTATAAAGAAGTGGGTAACGACTAACTAGCAAACAATATGATCATGTAATAAATTAACCTTTTATCGGTTTATTATTACCTAAACAGGAGCACACATATATAGGTACAAATTAACAAGCCTTTGAATAGCATTTGACAAGCAGAAAGTGGTCATACCAAAATAAGGATATGGTAAACAGTAACCCACTAATCTATCGTATTCTGCCTGAGAACGCTAAAATAAAGCACGGATTAACATAAAACACTGTCCAGAAAAGAAAACGTGCTTACCTTGCGTTAAAGACTCACGGTCAGTCAAATCCCCATCCCGGTCACTTGATCCAGATGAGCGAGTCTCCCACCTCCCTCCAGAGTTGCCGCCACGAGAAGAATAAGAATAACCCCCCGAACCGTCTGACCTTCCTAAGGGTGTACTGTAGTGGCCCTTGCTCCTATCAGGCACACCTGCTGACTTTGGCTCTGGGGGCTCGGAGCTCATCTCCCCCGCACGCGCCGGCGCACGAACAGCTCTAAGCTAAATCAGAATGAGGCAGCTAGACTAGAATCAGGACGAGAGCATCCTCTCCTCGGCGCAATCTAATCTAGCTCATGCTACAGACTAGACTAGAATCAGCTCAGCTGGGGAATCTACCTACGAACCCCGAATCGCGGGGGCGCCTGTACAATCTCCTCCTTCCTGCGGGGAGAAGAAGAAAAATCGCGAGTGAGAAAAGGGAATCACAGCCACGACCGACACGAGGAGGGGAAAGGGCGGGAGGGAGGCGAGACCTGAGGAATCGAAGCGAAGCGAATCTGAGCTCCTAGAGAGGGGGAGGGGCCCTAGGGTGGCGGAGCGGGGAATCGGAGGCGAGGCGGCAGCGGGTTTTGGTTGGGGGGCGACGGGGACTCGCCGGCGACGTGATCTGCGAAGAGGCGGAGGCGGCGGAGGGTTCGCGGAGGGAGGTCGGGAACTCGGGATCGAGCTCGAGGAAGAAGAAGAATCTCACACACAATGACACAACACGCGGAAGATTTTTTTTTCCCGAGAGCTGGTTTGGTGTTTCGCGTTTCGAATTTTTTACTGTTCTATATTAATATTAATTCTTTTTTGCAAAAAAATATACGTCGCGTGGGCGATTATGCAAAAATATACTCCTGTCGTCCGCCGTCGTCCGCTGAACGGGCGATCGCCCGTCCAAAGGGCGACAGGTGTGTAATCCGACGGCCGTGGTGAAGCCAGGAACCTATCGCCCTTTGGGAGGGCGACAGGTCAGGTACCTGTCGCCCTCCGATTGGGCAACAGCGGCGGATTGGGCAACAGCGGCGCATTGGATTCCATTAGGGGACTGGCCAGCTGCTGTCGCCATTTAGGCGAGCGATAGGGGCTGTCGCCCGTTCAGCGGGCGATAGGTGTCGACATCACCATGGACCGCCCACGCGCTGCCTCACCCACTTTCCTCATTCCCCACACCGGCCAGCGCGAGAGGAGACCGCCCAGGCGACTCGGGAGGCGATCTGAAGGTACCTGTTCTTCTTAATTTCTTGCAAAATATATATGCAATGGTTAGTATTTGTTATATATGATTATAAGGAAGTACGTGGAGAATAGTTTGTGCCGTATTTGAAGTTTTGAATTGTTATGCTCATCAATAGTTTTGGAGATATTTGAATTTTGAAACCTAGATGAAATTTTGGTAGATTAGCTATTTAGTTTATACCGTGATTAAGGTAAAGCAAAAGGATTGAATGGAGTATACCGTTTAAGGAAAAATGGCACATGCATGTGTTAAAAATTAAGAACGAAGCCCTTTATATTAGCATGTAGTTCATTATGGTGTATGATTTTAGATAAATATGTAAGTTTATTAATATGCTGGAATGATAGTTTTGTCGATGTGTTATACTGAAAGTAGTAATGAATTACACATAAAATATTTTGTAAATACATACATGTGTATTTAGTATATATGGGATTGTTAGAAATTATGTTAAGATGCATATTTTTAGATAAATTTATTAGTTTTGTCGATTTTGTATAATTGAAGTAATTTGTTTTGTCTGATTAATATAGGGAAGATGTCGGAGACATTATATTTTCAATTACACTATGGGTTTGGTGAGATTATGTTAGGTGCCAGTGGAGTTGATTTATCAATTTCAGTATGTACAACGCAGCACTAAAAGAGCAGCAGAAAGGTCTTACAAGGGAATAATTGGATGGTTGCTAAGGGTGTTTAACTTGGAACTAGAGAGGTACAGACTAGTGATTCAAGTTGTAGTAAGTCGTGTTGCAGAAGGATTCTATGGGGAGTTAGTACCGATTAGGTCAACACAGAACTAGAGGGATTATGTAGGACACGCTCAGCAGCGGGGATGGCCGTTAGTGCTGCTTGTTCAGTGTTACGAAATACCAAATACTTAGCCTGATACGGAGGGACAGGGGGAGGAGGAGGTAGGGCACGTGGAAGCAGGCACAGAAGAAGGTTAGGGGGAGGCAAGCGTTATTAAAGAGGTACATATGGAGGAGGAAACGAATGCAGAGGAGGAGGGAGGAAGGGAGGGGACGGGCGCTGCGGATGAAGGTGAGGCAGTGGCTGGTATAATTGAGTTGTTAGATGTGGAGGATGCCGATGAAGAGGAAGCACCAGGTGATGATGAGAACTCAGACGGAGAGAGCCATGTTCCTGCAGAGTGGAGATCTGCAAACCATGAAGGTCTAAAAGTGATTGAAGGGAGCCATGGGGTGAATAAGAGTATCATGAGAACGAGGTAAATCAGGGGGCCACTTACAAAGACAAAGAGGTTGTAATGGATGCGGTTAAGTGCTGGGCATTGTCTCTCTGTAGACAATTCACAGTAGTTAAGTTTAGCAAAAAGGAGTATGATGTTAGGTGTGTGAACAATACATGTCCCTGGCGCATGCATGCCTACAGGGGGATGTGGAAGGATTACTGGACGTGCTCTATAGTGCAGCAGCACGACTGTGTTGTGCATGTTGTAGAGCAGGAGCACCGGAACATATCGTCGGTGTGGGTGGCAAGGAAATTATACGGGATGATTGTGGAGAACCCTCATGTTACTGTTGGATTCATAAGGCGGGAGGTCGAGGAGAGGTGGCGGTACCAGATAAACTATGCCAAGGCGTGGAGGGCAAAGAGGAAAGCAGTGGAGTCTCGGTTTGATGAGGCATCGTATGCAAATTTGCCGCTCATGTTGCAGGCCATTGCTAGAAGGAACCCAGGCACATACATTGACATTGCGCAGTACCCTGCAGGAGAAACGCACCCGGGCAAGATGGTACTGCAACGGGCGTTCTTCGCGTTTGGGGCATGCATCACTGCTTTCAAAGATTGCCGGCCGATACTTTATATGGACGGCACATTCCTTACTGGGAAGTACATGGGCCAGATATTGACTGCAATTGCAGTTGATGCGAACAACCAGGTTCTACCGGTTGCATTTGCTTTTGTAGAGTCGGAAAACACTGAAAGCTGGTATTGGTTCCCAAAACGGGTGAAGTTTGGAGTTGTTCAGGACCGGCCGAACGTATGTGTTATTCATGACCGTAAATCTGGGCTGCTGAGGGCTATTATCGATATGCAGGAGGGATCGGAAACAAGGGGGGTCGCGAAGTGGACTGACATTAAGAGCAGGTGGTGCATGAGGCACCTAGGAGCTAACTTCTTTCGGCAATTCAAGAACAAAGACCTGATGAACATGTTCAAGAGGTTGTGTAATGTCGGGACCCGCCTGAATGTGTCGAGTCCCTTCTGCGCATTACTGTACTAGTCCCTGGATCAGTAGCTAGTACACACAGATTTCTAGAACTTGGATCATAACCATTCTTATTAAAACATTAAATATTACATCAGAGTGCGGCCGTTAAGGCTCATAATACAAAAGTCTGGCACGCAGGCCATACAACTGCGGAAGCATGGGTACATAGTAAAATCCAAAAGAGAACTCCAACACAATCCCACAGGCAAGGCTGTAGTAGCGATCCTAGGCGTCAGAGAAATCCACGTCTTGAACACCGTCAGCGAAGTCGTCATCTCCAGGCTCAACGTCGTCCGGGTAGTAACTCTGAGACTCCGAACCTGCTCGTTGGAATGAGCAGCCCCGCGAGTGAACGCGAGGGTGAGTATATGTGCAAATACTCGTAAGCCAAATTGACATATGAAAATGAGGGCTTTAGCAAAGGAGGGATCAAGGTTTCATTTGCGAAAAGCCATCTTTATAAATTTTCCTATATCTTTGAAAATATGGAAAACAGTTAAAAAGAGTTAAAACAAATCTTTCTTTTAAAACTCCGGCTACCTGCCGGTTTTAACCCACCAAAGTCAACTCATGGCATCCTGCCATGTCAAGCTCATAAGCTCATGGCACCTGCCATGTCAATCTAAATATATCAGGGTCAACTGCCCTGTCAACTCATGGCCCCTGCCATGTCAATACAGTCACTCCACAGCGTCCTGCTGCGAAGGCCCAAAACAAATCTTCACTTTAAAGCGCCATTTTGAAAACAAAA
>SPJY01033140.1:761892-794410 GCA_005191435.1 Raddia distichophylla | reverse complement strand
AGACATTCCCAGATATGGCAGTGATTACTTTTTGGGCTTTTTTATGGTATATTAACTCAGAAAGTATATGATATATACTAATATATTTTAGATCTAACAGTTTATTTAACAGGATACTTTAGTCTTTTGTACTTGTATGAAAGTTAGTTTCCATAATCACACAATTCCACTCGATTCAAGTTTATGATCACGCATTCCTGCGGCACATCCACCAGCACTGCTTCCTTGACGGGCAACCATTACCGGCGCGAAGCTGGCTGCCGTGCCACAATGCCGCAAAGGACATTCACACTCTCAGGCGGACCCACGGAACTGATCAAGTATTAAAAGTGGCAAAGCTAAAATCTAGCGCCGTTGTAACATGCAGTCATTCCATTCTTACATACGTGATTGAATTTCTTTGTGGTACTGTCCTATCTAGACCATCTTCTGTTCGTATAACTTCGTATAATGTATGCTATACGAAGTTATTACGTGCTTTCCTTTCCCCAAAACCACGCAGATCCACACGCCGCGAGGTCGCGCTCCCACAGGCGTAACAGCTCGCCCCAGCACCAGCACGGCAGCACGCCCCACGCGCTAGCCTACCACAACAGGTCGCGGTCTCCCCCCGTCTTCCTCCCAACAACTCGTAATAACTTCGTATAGCATACATTATACGAAGTTATACGACAGAGAAGAAAGAACAATTGAACGCATGACATGATAAGGCAGCTGGTTTGGTTATTAGAGGTAGACCATGCATAGCAAAGCGAAGGGATATCTAGTAACCAAAATGGCAGCCAAAGAGGGCTGGCTCTAGTGGCTGTCTTCCTCCTCGCAGTGCTTGGTGTACTTGGTCGCATCCAGCAGAGAGTCCAGCTCCGACGGGCTGCTCGGCTTCACCTTGATCATCCACCCGTCCTCGTACGGGCTCGAGTTGATCTGGATGTGATTACTGATTAGCATCAGCTAGCATCAATGCATCGCATGAAGACTAAACATTGCAGCAAAGAAGTAGTGATCGCCATCAAGGAATCGTATAATGGTGGCCATTGGCAATCGAGAGGTTTGCTGTGCGGTACCATGCCGGGCGTCTCGGACAGCTTTGAGTTCACCTCGACGACCTCGCCGGAGACGGGGGAGTTGACGTCGCTGGTGGCCTTCACGCTCTCCACGTTCCCGAAGGCGCCGCCCTGGCTCACCTTCGCGCCGGCCTCCGGCAGCTCGACGAACACCACCTCTCCAAGATGGCCCTGCAGCCAGTGCAAAACAGTGATATGTTATCATGCTAGTTCCATTAGAGTTTGGAGAACGAAAGTTTAAGTTGATTATATATGCAGCGCACGATGTGTCATTGTACTACTACAACACAACAAACTGACCACTATGTACCAATCCTATAGTTTGGTAAGCTGGGTCGACAGTAATGATATATTAGCACAATTAATACTGCATATGAAATTAAGGTTTGGAGAAAGAAAACTGTGCTTTAATTGCTTCACCTGAGCATGGTCAGTGATGCCAATTGTGGCCACGGCCCCATCGTTCTTGACCCACTCATGAGAGGAACTGTATTTCAGCCCATCGAGAACTGCAACACACATCAAAATATGCCATAGCTTAAATCCACATAAACTACAGGCACATGCATTGCTGAAAGTAAAAACCAAATTTGCAGGAACAGTGTTCTCCTCGTTTGCAGGAGTTTCCTATGTATTTCAAGTGAAGAATTTCAATCTATCGTTTCACTTTTCCAGTCAAGAGTAAAGACTAAGTAGAAACTACATACGTGATAAAATACGAACAATTAAAGAAGCCCAATGTCTCCACTGCAAAGAGCTGTTCTGCAGAAGATAGGTTTGGATGGCACAATGCAAGAGTTTGCAGGAACATAAACACTCTACTACATATGCCTTCTTCCAAAGGAAAAAAGAGGAAGGCATCTTGCTGAATTCTACTTGAGCTAACAAAGCTATTTTTACATACCAGTGGAGAAGTATCTCGAGATAGAGTAGGCAGGGGCAGCCCTGGCTCCAGTGCATGAAATCTTGAGGGCATTGGCAGCTGAGCTAGCCCACAGCCTCAGAGCCATCCTGTGCCAATGCTTGCAGCTAGCAACACAGGTATAGGTATATCTGTGTTGTTCTTTCCCCTCCTCGAGTAGGCTAGCAGCGGCTCAGTGGTGGTGGTAGTAGCAGGGGAAGCAGCAGTGAGAGGATAGGGAATTGTTTGGCTCGGGAAGAGGGAGAAAATAGGAGGGGCTGTGCAGGGATAGGATTTGTATGGTTGATACTGGGGGCTCGTAGCCTCATCCTTTTTTAGACCAGAGCCAATAATGAGAACATATCCTGTGCAAACGGCCTTCCCGTGCAAACGCCGTGCAAACCAACTAGCAAAAGTCATGAAAAATTCTGAAAAAAATCATACACGTACTTCAAGTCATACTCCACCTATATATAAAATTTCAAGTTCAAATTCGTTATATTTAAAGCACAGCAAAAAAGAGAAAATTCTGACAGATTTATACTAAAAAATCTGTTAGAATTTTCTCTTTTTTGTTACTGCTAAAATATAGCGAATTTGAACTTGAAATTTTATATATAGGTGGAGTATGACTTGAAGTATGTGTATGATTTTTTTCAGAGTTTTTCATGACTTTTGCTAGTTGGTTTGCACGGCGTTTGCACAGGAAGGCCGTTTGCACAGAATACGTTCTCTGGATGGAGAGTACATGTGCATGGTAGCCAGCACGTACGGCGCGCACATCTGCACATGTTGGTTTTCTAGGTTTTCTTTTTGACTTCAAAATCTGCCGGATGCATGTACAATTTCCAGTCAGATACTATGGCTTGTAGATTGGCATGTGGTTGATTTCCTGTCTAGAATTTGGCCTTTTTAACCTTCGTACAAAGATTTTCTCTGGTCCTCGGTCTTCACTCTTCATTCAATTTGCCTAGATTGGTTGTGTAATTTGGGGCATTTGACGTCACGCGTTAGATCTCTCTTTTGGAATTTATGTGACGGCCAGGAGTGCATGGGACTTCCTTTGTTGTTACCTAGGGGTTCGTGGCATTCCATAGGCTAGTAACTTTCATTTTTTGCCGTTGCGGGATGACATTCGAAAGACGATCCTCTTGAGGAGCCTATTTTTGCTGACTTTTATGCGGAAGGATTAGGTAAAAGTGTTAGGATTATAATCAAATATATAGATAGTGTTGGAAGTGAAAGCCGGTGGCTAATGGATGCCAAGGGTGTCTGGCTCTAATTACAAAATTAAATATTTCGCTTTCTATCCAATTATGGTTCTTAACATGAATTTTTCCAAATAAAAATCAAAAGCTTTATTGTATGTTTTGAATTTTTTATAATGGAATGCTATTGATATAGCGATATGCTTGAGTATCAAGTCTCCCTTATCTTTCGGGATAGGGTCCAGCACAGCATCTTTATTGACCAGAATATCTTATTCCTTACTAGGAAATGAACTATTTATCGCTATAAAGTCGAATGATAACTTTCTCTTTTCTGAGAAAGAAGCACGTTCATTATTAGAAACAGTAGAACTCGATACTGATATAGAGTTTATTGACAAATAGAAATAAAGAAAGAAAATGTTCAATTTTAAAATCAAAAAACAATATTCTTAGTCTTACAAGAAATAATTTTATTGAAAGAGCAAGACAGTCAGCACTGAATAGTAGTACACCGTACGTTAGCCAAACATTTTTTTATCACTAATATCCTGCATCCCTAATTAATACCTTTTTCCTTGATTATAAATTTTATTTTTTTAATTATATTAGATTATACTTTCTCCGTTCTTTTTTATTTGACTTTTTTTTTATTTTGGACACGCTTTTGACCATTCGTCGTACTAAAAAAACTATGTAAATATCATTTATTTTGTTGTGATTTATTTTATCATTAAAGATACTTCAAGCATAACTTACATTTTTTCATGTTTCAACTAAATTTTTGAATAAGAAGAATGGTAAAAAAAATGTGTACAAAAGTCTAAGGCGTAAAATGAAAAACAGAGGTAATACGTCCTATTATGTAGTTGAAATTAGATTCCATGAAAAAAATTACAATTATTATTTTTATATTTAAGTGTCACTTGGATATTCATAAGCCTACGGGGGCCAGGCCACTATGCACCTAGTTAGTTCGCCAATTACACTAAGGCCCTGTCCTTTTGAGCTGATTTGAACGGCTGAACAGCTGAACGGCTGAAATGACCGAACTTCGAGAGCTTCTCAAGGTAGTCTTGAGATTCGGATCCATTTTCGTTTGACTTGCTTTTTAAAGCGTTACGACCCACCTTCAAAACAGCGAAAAAATAGACTTAAAAAACTCAAAACATATGTCTTTTCAAAACATAGATAAGCTGTTAAGCCATTAAGCTGATATGCTGAAAAGAATTGGGCCTAAGTACCTTTCCTGCACGCTAATCATCTGAAATAAAATTTCAGTTGATTTTGTATAAATTTATTGTGTGATCACAAGCAAGCTTTAAATTTCAAATGAAAAACTTTAGTAAATCATAACTTCCTAAAAGGTTATGAGGACACCTAAGCACATGTCCCACAAATATGTACAAATTTGGCCCGATTTTGAATGATTATGGCTATATTTGCCGGCTTTGAGAACCTGGAGGGTTGGTTCAAGTTGGCTTGAAGAGCTTAAAAAAATAGTTTTGAGAAGTCCGATCATTTGATTCAGCTTTGTGGCTTTTGCTGTGCAGAAAACGAAAGAGGATAAGGAGCAGGGATAAATCTAGTTCTATTATGTTTATTACAATTGTCTTTAAAATGGCCAACTTGAATCACGTGGCATTCACACACTACAGGAAAAAGTAGTATTTTCGTCGGTTCAAAAATACCGTCGAAACTATTGTAGTAATTTCGTCGGTTTCATCAAACCGATGAAACTATATTAGTATTTTCGTCGACTCAGAGCAGATCGACGAAATATACGATAATTTCATTGGTTTGAGCCGACGAAATAACGTTGCCGCCGATTTGTGGCCATGATGGGCTGACATGGCAGTATTTTGGTCGGCTAGGGCCGACGAAATTAGGGTGCGCCGAAGCGTACAAAATGACGTGGAAATATTTTTGTCGGTTAGGGCCGATGAAATTACGAGGAGCTTCCTCGCAAGCCGTTTGGGATGACGCGGCAAACAATTTCATCGGCCAGGTCACTAATTTCGTCCATCGTGGCTAACAAAATTCCAGCCCAATTAGTTAACACCGCGTCTGGCCCGTTTTGACCTAGCCCCATCCTGACCGCATGCCCTAACTAGCTACTCGACGCCGCCGCCCGCGCCGCCGCCCGATGCACCCACGCTCGCGCTGCCCCCTGCACCCTCTGCTCCCCGCCCGCTCGCGCCGCCGCCCACTCGTGCCGCCTCCCGGTCGTCTCCTCCCCCCACGCCGCCGCCCAGTCGTCTCCTCCCCCATGCCGCCGCCAGCTTCTCGGCTGCTCTATTTTTGGCTTACGTGGCATCTATTTTCATCGGCTTTAACCGACGAACTTAACTGCCACGTCAGCCGAGTGTCGGCGTTCCTACCTATCGGGTTTTTATTCCGTCGGCCTGAAAAACTGATGAAAATGTGTTAATTTCGTCGGCTACCGACGAAAAGGTATTTATTTTCGTCTAGCATATTTCGTCGTGCTAATTTCATCGGTATGGTATTTTCGTTGGTTTTTGGCCGACGAAATTAAAACGGATTCCTGTAGTGACTCAACTACATCCTTGCAATTGAATCGCCGTGACAAAATTTCAGATCGAGGATCCAAACGTGATGTAAGATTTCAGGTCACATGAAGATGGCATATGTAGATTTATGGCATAAGTGGATTTATCTCGAAAATTGGTTCTTCAAATTTCATAGTTTTATTAATATATATCTCATAAATGTACGTTTAAAATCATTTCCTTTTATTAAAAAGGTACGTGCTGATCGTTGGAGATATTGACAGATTTATCAAACAAAAAAAAAAAAACCGGATTGTTGATGGTTTGCTGAACCAAATGGGCCGAACACACGCTATATATTTTTGCACGGTCCACTGCAAGATGGTTAAAAATCGATCAACCGGTGAACATCGTAAGAGAGCGTGCTAGCTTCTAGATGCATGATCGACACAGCCGTTATTTCGGAAAATACGATGTCGCTATCGTAGTGCTCCACTAACAATTAATGTTTTTGTAGGATGGCGAGACCTGCCCTGAGTGCACCAGTCGGTCTTCCATTAAGGCCCACTAGCACATACTCCATTATATCAGAACGTCATCACATGCATGTGTGTGGTTTTTGAGTTGTTTCTATTGCTCACGACAAGAATTGCTGAATTGGTTTGATTTGTAATCTGAATGAAGAGCATGGCCATTTGATATGTAACAGATTATTGCTTCTGCACCTAGTAACAAGACAGAATACATAATTAAGGTGTATTTTTAATGTGCAAGCGATATGCGATATGATCGATGTACTACCTCTGGTCATAAACACAAGTCGCCATTGACTTTTAGTCACGTCTTTGACCATTTGTCTTATTCAAAAATTTAGTGCAAACATTCATGAATATAAGTCCTTCTTAAAGTACCTTCAATGATAAAACAAATCACAATAAAATAAATGATAACTTATATAATTTATTGAATAAGACGAATGGTCAAATACGTGTACAAAAAGTCAACGGTGACTTGTTTCTAAGACCAAAGGTAGTACGTACGTAATAAGGCGTGTGCTGCAAACCGCATACCTAGTTTCTAACCACTCAAACACGCATACCCTGTGGAGTTCTACCATACACCATCTACACCCCTTATCTACATCTCTAAGGATCAAAACTATTCAATAAATAATCTGGGTTGTCCATCAAAACTTTCACCGACTTGCATGTTTCTCTTGTAGGAAACTACCACGTGGCACGACCCATCCCTGGGCAACGCATGTGTGGTGGGCGTGGGGCCATCCTACTTGTGGAACAAGCTAAAAAACATAACATATGCACTATATATATGGGGGAGGATCCTAATCTATTGTATACTATAAGAGAGAGGCAATAAAGATATTTCCTCCTCGGCATTTCTGTTCTTTGTGTGTTTGCTATATGGTTGCATAATACGTTATCAGCACAACGCTCTTGAAGGTTGGACTGTGAGTAGGAGATCAAAGGAGGACTGCAGGACGCATGAGGAATCAAACGACTGCTACAAGCCATTGATCACCGGAAAACAAACTGCATCGAATCACCGTCATGCGTGAGTGAGTCGCTTATTTGTCCTACTGCACAAACCATCGGATTCGTTCTTGCCTCGGGCAAGCATCGAAGGTATTGCATCGCATCTGAATTCGCAAACTCGTAGCAATTGATCGATCAATCTGTAGTATGGGGTTTTGTATCAGCTATGCAATTGAATCATAAAATCCGGCAAGCATCGAAGGAAACTGATCCAATCGATCGGCCGCCACTCTTGTTGACCCACGCCGTCGTTCACAAGCCACGCTGCCACCACTGCAGGTCGCGTAGCTGCCACCCCACATATCCCACCACACCACACACGTGGCATCGCCACTCCTCGTATCGCGGCGCCGAGCCTCTGCACCGACTAGAGGTGGAAACGAGCCGAGTTCGAGCGAGCTAGCTCTGACTCGATCATGACTCGTGAAACATCCGAGCTCGAAACTCAGCTCGGCTCATGTTCATGAAATGCAAACTCAACTCGATTCGGGCTTGGGAAAAGCTCAAGCTAACTCGAGAGCGCTCGCAAGTTTTGACATATATGACATTTGACACCGTCATGCCAGTGCCGGTGACGGCGATGGCGGCGGGAGTGCCGCTGCTGGCAACAGAAGGTGCACAACTCGATGTGGCCATCGGATCCGTGGGAGAAGCCTTCGACTGAGGAAAAGGAGGTGTAGGAGTAGGAAGGGGAGGCTCGTAAAATGTCACGAGCTGTAAACGGAGCTCGGATCGGGCTCGTTTTTTAACGAGCCGAGCCCGAGTTGCTCGCAAGCCTCGAGCTCAACTCGGGCTCAGGTTACAGCCCTAACGCCGACCACACGTTGTATCCCTTTTCGCATTGCGCTGTCGTGTAGCACCGCACGCCTAGAAACGATTGCATGGACATATCTAAGTGCTTTCTATGATGACTAGCTATAGCAGGTATGGCTTGAGTGGTCAAATAGGAAGCTTAATGAGTGTTTTCGCTCTTTGTTGTCTTGTACATTTCAGCTTATCATAGCGTAACGTTTCACTATAGCAAAATTTGAGTTTATAAAAAGAGATTTAAATATTTAAAATAATTAAAAATAGTTTACCATCTTTAATTAAGAGGACTACTAAAAATCCGAGAAAAATCATCACAAATCATTACATCAATTATGTTATATAAAAAAGATAAATTTTGCTACAGTGAAAAGCTACGCTATGCTAATCTGAAATGTAAAAGGCCGCATGTTGCAGTCTCCCTCTACTTCTTCTTTCTTTTTCCTTTTCTTCCTCTCTTTCCTTCGTCGAACTCACCGAGTACGGAAACCAAGAATAAGTATGAACGGCCTACATGCATGCAACTGTATTCAAGATTGCTTGATTTATACGAACATCTATATCTTTTCTTTTGATTCAAGAGGGATAAATGTTATTTACTACTCTTCGTAATTTTCTATGCATGTCATGTTCTACTTATTTGCTTATGTTTATCTACTTATTTTCTTACGGTAAAAAGCATACATGCCACTGTAGAGTCTGCTTTGATAAAAATGCCATCGTATAGTCCTTTATATCCTAGACGCCATTATAAACATAAAAAAACATGCATATATGCCATTATTTGGCCAGTTGTGGGGATTTGTATAAATACATAGGAAATACAATGACAAATACGGTATTACATGTTGGACCCACATGTCATACTCTATAGTCACCTTCTTCCTCCCTCCCCAGCTCTTCCTTCTCTCTCTCTCCAGCAGTGGCTGCTCACCTTCGCCGCCTCCCCGTCGCGCCAGCAAGCGGACATGCCGCCCCACTTCGCCAGCGCCGCCTCCCGCATTTTCACGCAAGGGAGCTAGCGCTGCCGTTCCTCCTCCTCCGTGAGCTCGCCGCCGCCTCTCCTCCTCCGCGAGCTCGACGCGCGCGCCGCCACCTCTCCTCCTCCACGAGCTCGACGCGCCGCCTCTCCTCCTCCTCCGCACGCCCGCCGGTAGGGCTCCGCCTACCTCTGCCTCGAGTAACGCCTCCTCGCGCTGGGGTGGCCTCGGCAGAGAAGAAGAGCCAGAGGAGAGAGAGGAGCAGGGAGAGAGAAGAGGGGAATGGTTGGAGGTAGAAGAAGAAGGTTAGAGGGGATGATATGTGGGCCCCGCTTGTCAGACCATATTTAACCATATTTTGGATTGTATTTTCAACTCATATATCCCCAATACTCTCCATAATGGCATTTATGCACATTTGTTATGTTTATAATGACGTCTGCGATATTAGAGACTCTTCGGTGGCATATACGTCCAAGGTGACTTTGCAGTGGCGTGTATGCTTTTTACCCATTTTCTTTTGTTTGGTTTCATAAAAGCAAATGCTTTAGTATTTCTATCAAACGAAGTGTGGAAGTCTTTCTGAGCCATTTTGGGAAGCCTTCAAAATTTAGTTATCAGCAAAGAAGGACATCCAGCAAACCATATGTTGAGAAGATAAACAAACAAGTACGGTGTCCTATATATTTGTGCGACTATACTTGTTCAGCAATTGAACGATCTCTTGTAATGTGAAATCTAATATGTTCAAGTCTAATTAGAAGGATAATTTTTAGTCATATAGATATTGGTTATCTCTAATATAGTCTAATTTAATCTGGAAAATATTAATTTGATATTTACCTTCTCGTTCGACTAGCGCCAACCACTCCTTTTGCATGCACACATGGGACTCTTTTCCTTGCTTGTATACAGGGACCACTCCTCTTTTTATAGGTGAGATACATTATTTACGGTCTTACAGGATGTTTATGACCTAAAAAAGTGGTGTTTTTAAGGTATAATGGGCTAATTTGCTTTTATTTTGACACCCATATATACACTTGATTTACCGGCTTTATAGCATAGCAGATAGGTATTATAAGGCATGATGTGAGGTGAGTCCGATATGTCCCCACCGTCTTATTAAAGTATGGTTACAAAGGGAATGACAATGGCAAGGTGGTTACCAGTTGTCCCTTTACGAAAGCGCCTATCATGCTTTTCCTAACACTTGCGGGCCCCACAATACTTCATGTTCCTAGCTTTCTTAGCGCCTAGACACACTCATTCTGGACCTTGTCCTCCATCGTGCTTGTTTTATCTAGCTGAGAAGTGTGTCTTTGAGGGTTGCGCTTAGGAACATCCTACGATGCGGCTGAATTCACCCTCCTTCATGTTGAAGGCAGTGGGTCCATTAATTCACCCTATAACAAATAGATATGTTATTATTTTTATTTCAATTCATATTTGTTGTGTTTTACTATAGTTGGTATGAACTCATAAACAATATCTTTGTTTAGAATTAATAGCTTTTGTTTTAGTTGATATGAATTTTTTTAAAAAAAATATATCGACTTTTTGTAGTCTCCTATTTGATAAGTGCACTTTTCTATTATTTTTATTTTCATTTCTAATTATTTCAGTATAGTAGAAGTTTACTTTTTTTTTTATTGATATTGATACTTTTCTAGTTGATATAGACTGTTTTTTTATTATTTGTTCCGAGCTTGTGTTATGTTTTATTGTAGTTGACATGTGTATTCTTTTTTTAGTCTTGCGGTTCGCATGGACTTTTTTATTTTTTATTCTGAATTTATATTATATTTATATTTTATTGTACTTAATATGAATTTTTCGTTTCAATTTAAGTCATTATAATTTGTATCCATTTTTATCTAGGACGGTGAACTTTTTCACTTATTTACATGGAAATGAATTTTCCAATTAATAGGGTGGTTCCATTTGCCTCTATATAGGAGTAATAGAGAAGGGCTACTAGCAGACATCATACCATTGAAACGGTATGCGTGTTTCACGTGAAACATCACATGAAAATATATGAAACTGTGTCAAACACTCACAAAACACAACACATAAAATGCTAAGGAAACACCGTATGAACATATGAAATACCATGTATATGAAACACCTGTATCGTTGGGATGGTATACTGTCCGTTATTATTTCTCGTAACAGAGACACTATGATTTTCGAGATGTATACTAATATTTTTTAAACTGTTTGTGTTGTTTGATCAGCCGCTAGCTAGTAATCTCCTGCCCTTGGGAGCTGGAACGCGTTTGGAATGTACAATAAAAGCTTGTACAAAAGCGCCGTCAACAAGAGAGAAAAAAAAAACATAGGTACAATTACAAACACTACATCTTATTCGATCTTTTATTCGGCGTACACTTATCACTGTTTCTCACAAAACTGAATAACAAATCAAAATAAACGGCTGAAATATACAAGTACAAAAGAAATCGGTTCTAGACAGAATACAAGCACCACCACCGGTGCCACTCATGTAATGAATATTAATTACCCTTTCCTGCCTGAAAGAGACAGATCGCGATGATCGCCTGATCGGTGCCTAAAAGGGCACCACGATTCATCAAATATAGATCTTGTTTAGCCTAATGGTGTGGGCAGCCACCATTAGCGCTGTTGGTGCCGCACGAGGGCCCCGCGCCCAGCTGCTGCAGGAACATTTGCTGGAGGAACTGCGCGACGGCGCCGTCGCCGGAGGCGGCCTCCCCGGCCGGCGCCCACACGTCGCCGACGAGCCGCCGGGCCTCACTGGAGACGGCCAAGGACGACGTGATCACCAGCAGGACCAGCATCACCGACACTACAGTAGTAGAATACCTCACAGCCGCCATGTACAGACAATCTCGAGCTGATTACTAATCGCAAATTAATTAACGTCTCTCTCTGCTGATCACGAGCTGGCTCTGAATTGATCGCTTTGTTAGCTCGGGGTGCAACAAATGAAATGAGCAGATGAACAAGGGCACGATGGATGATGAGTCGACGTTTCCATGCGGTGCCCATGCGTATATATATTGTGCATGGTACGTGACTACGTGAGTGGTGACGAGATGGAGAAGGCACCTGCCAGGATGCTGCCGAAATGGACATGAATGTTCTATAAGCTGCACGAACCTCACATGTCGCTAGCTCTCTGTGCCACTAGCTTAATTGTGATCAGCAAGAGATTAATTGTTTACCAATTGGACGTACGTCATGGCTCATGAACATGCATGATCTAGCTAGTAACTAAACAACTTTAATATTAGTCTTGTGCAATGTGCGCTGTGTGTCGGTTTTTTTTAGGGACGAGAGAAATTCGTGCCGGCAGCCGCGAAAAGCCGGAAGACCGGAGAATAGCCGAAGAATTTACAGTAGGAAGCCGCCGTGTGATTCGCGATGACCAACGCACCTGGGACGGTGGGAGCTTGGAGCCTTGGACGATCCGAAGCCATGGCTGCTGCGATTCGTTTGATCTGGACGCATGGCGCAATTGCTTTCGCACATTGGAAGTTTGGGTCCAATACAATTGCTTTGGTCGGAATGCTTTTACAGAAAGGCTAGAAAACAATTCAATAGCGTTTCTGTCTCTCCTCACTACAGGAAACGAATTCTATGTGGGCGGCCAGAAAAGTCTGCAGCCGCTGACAGACCAATGTCGGCGGCCCCACAGTAGCTGCCGATACAGAGGAAGACTTTCTCAGCGGCTGTAACTTCACCGCCGACACTGCTTAGCCCCCTCCCGCCCGCCAAATGAAAATTCAAATTTGGAGGCCACTAATTAGGATATGTCGGCGGCTATACTAGAACCGCCGATATTGCACACTCCCCCCAGACGGAAAATGACGGGTTGGACAGGAGGACGTTTAAGCGGTCCCACGCGTCAGTCAAGTGAGGTCGCTGACATAGACTCTGACACGTGTCGTCATCTCCATCGTGTCGTGAACCCCACAAGTTGGAGCGCCGTGACGGCCAAAGGCTATATCGGCGGCTAGTAATGCCGCCGACATAGACCTCCCGCACGAAAGCCCTTCTCAGGTTTCCGTTTTGTCGGCGGGGCCGCCGAGAAAGCTTACTTGTGTCGGCCAGGCAGCGTCGGCGAGGTTTTGTTGGCGGCGCCGCCGACAAAGGTCAATATCGGCGGTATTTTGATCTGTGTCGGCGGCTTTAGCCGCCGATACTGATACAGATTCCTGTAGTGCCTTCTGGATCTTGTCCAGCGACATGAGCAAAAGGGAAGATGATCAGATGCTTGATGCTAGGTATTCTCTATGCGCATCAATGGTGTTACATCCCTTGTGTGAACTGTCAATGTGAACTTTGTAAGCACTGTTGTGATGTGGATAGTCCCGAGAACTGGGTTGTGCTAGACCGGCACGGCATAGGCCCGTCGTGACTCGGGCCACCGTGTAATGGGCTAGCACAGCCCGGTCAAAACTTCGGGCCATGCTAGGCCAGCACGGACTGCCAAAAGCCAAGCACGGAATGGCCCAAAAGTAGGACGGGCTGCGCCGGCCCGAGCACGGCATGTCGGAAAAAATAGAAAGATAATTTTTTTTATAAATTTGTGTGTTTTTCAAATAAAAACGTTGTCTATACAAAAACGATGCGTTTCAAAATTCTCCACAACTTTGGTGTAAAACTTAAATTCATGTGAGTAGCGAAATACCTCGAAAAATGTGAATTACCGAAATAGGTAGTGTGAGTCCTAAAACAGCCAGAGCACTAAATAATTTTTATAAATTCAAGCATCGCTCAAATGAAAATTTTGTCTACATTAAAACGATGTGTCTCAAAACTTTCTACAACTTTTATGTAGAACCAAAATTCATCCAGGTAACTAAAGACAACAAAAAAAATACAAATTACTGACTCGGATCTCAATTCGGGCCGTGCCGGCCCAAGCAAGGCCTGTACAGTCGAGCCGTGCTGGACGGCCCGTCTTTCCAGCTTCTCCGGACCAGCACGGGATGCCATTAGGGCCGGGCCATCACAGCCCAACTCCTTTCATGTTGTGTCATGCTTTGGGCCTATAAAATCGAGCCATGCTCAAGTTAAAACACTGCCCAATTCACAGGACTAGATGTGGACATGTTGTCGATGTGAATGTACGTGGAGATATATTTATGTGGTATTTGATTGTGGTTATGAATGTCTTTGTTAATATGGAAGGTGCATATCGTTGTTAATGTGGTATATGCATGTGTGTGTGAATGTGTGGGATATTGGGTTTTCTGTAGGTGAAAAAAAAGGTTTTTGTAAATTACAGTAGAAATTTTTTACTGAAAAACTATCTGTTTTGTTAGCCTTGTAGATGGACGACAACACGAAGCGGCACATGCTGCAACCTCTAGACGAGCTCTATGTCGGCGGCTATATGGAGAGTGACAATACCAAGTTGTTCCATAGGGTCCACATGTTATGTCTTCTCGATGCCGTCCTAACATGTGGGTCTCATATGTCAACTTTGTGTCATCAGGCTGCACGTAGCCGCAACACAAGCGCGGCCCACGAGGACCACAGGTTAGGGCGACATGGGTTGGGAGTTGCTATATACTAGGAAGATAACCGCGCCCATGGTGCGGTGCGCTCTATATATGATGCTCGGTTTCGATTTCCTATCGTGACAAAAAGACACAGAAAGATGTATCCCCAAATAGTAGGTTATTTCTATGCAGTATTTCATTAGTATTCAACCCGTGCGTATTTTTTTACCCTTTATTCTCATTGTGTATTAACTATTTTTTATGTTTTTGTAATATTTAACATTTTAATGGAACCTAGAATGAAACTATGGTTCAATTCTATAATGGTTTGGCTTTCTAGGATTTTTCAAGCTAACTACAAAAACTAGAATAAAAGGAAAGATTTAAAATTGACTAAATGTTTTTATAACACATATAACTCATACAATAAAATTTCTTTCGCCATTCCCATTATTCTTAATTTATTTTTAGCGAAACCTATTTATCTTCGACGTCTTAATTTTCTTATGGGTCTTTATCATGAAACTATGGTTCTAGGATTTGTTTAGGTAACCACAAAATCAAGAATAAAAGGAAAGATTTATAAATGGCCGAATTTTTTTATAACTCATACAACAAAAAATCTTTCGCCATTCCCATTATTCTTAATTCATTTTTAGTGAACCTATATATTTTTAATGCCTAATTTTTTATGGTCCTCTATCATTAAACTATTGCTAATGTTTGTATTTTGTAGCTTTTTAAGTTTTTCTAGTGCCTAATTTTTTTCTAAATCTCAGCAAGAAATTGTGGCTCTATTTTGCAAAGTTTTTTTCGAATTTTTTTAGTTCGCGACAAAAAACCTAGAACGAAAACAAAGGATAAATTTTTTATTCATTTTCAATTAAACCTTAAGCTTCTTAGAAATGGCTATCGCTTTTCTGTGCCCTTACCATCATCTTTTTAAGTTTTTTATGGAACCCGATGAAATTACGGTTCAATCCTACGGTAGTTTGGCTTTCTAGGATTTTTAAAGCTAACTATAAAAGTTAGAACAAAAGCATTGATTTAAAAACGACTAATAATTTTATAACTCATAATTCATCAATAGTTTTTTTGGTCGGCCAATAAAAGGTAGAATGAAAGGAAAGAATGCGTTATTTTTTAATTTATTTTTGAACAAATCCTAGAATTGTTACAAGCGACTAACTCGTTCTAGATTTTTTTGACTAACTAATAAATGTAGAATAAAAATAAAGAATGAGGTATTCGCTAATCCGTTTTCTGTTTAAATTAGGAACATCCCTCCTAATCAAAGCTTGATAAAGCGATTTCACCGAGAACTGGCCATTTTGGTGCAAGTTCCAGCGAAAAACATCCTTGTCATATGTTAGCGCTATGTTGGCCAACCGCAAACAAAGATCATTCCAAGCTAATATTTTTGGGCCAATCGGAAAGCGCTGCCAAGATAGGTTTGGATCAGGTGTGGTTTTGCGATAGTTAAAAATTTCCTTCTAGCAATACTATATAAGCCGGGATACTGGTCTTTTAAAACTGAGCCTCCTAGCCAAGTATCTTCCCAAAACCTCACTTGTGATCCGTTTCTGATTTCAAAGGTTCCAAAGCAAAGAAAGTCTTGCTTTGCCTTCATCAGGCCAGACCAAAAATGTGAGTCTCCTGGCTTCCACTCGACTTGCACTATAGGCTTAGATGCAAGATATTTATTCTTAAGAATTTCTTGCCAAGTCCCTTCAATAGTGAGAAGTTTAAAAAGCCATTTGCTCAATAAAACGACCTTTTTTAGATTTAGGTCATGGATTCCCAAACCCCCTTGATCATTAGGTTGATAGAGAATAGACCATTTGGCTAGGCGATATTTTTTCTTGTTCTCGTCACCTTGCCAATAGAATGGAGAACGGAAATAGTCAAGTTTTTTAAGGACACCTTTTGGTATGAGAAAAAAGGACATCATGTACATCGGAAGGCTGCTTAACATCGAGTTGATTAGTGTTAATCTTCCTCCAATAGAGAGGTGTTTGCCTTTCCAGCTACCGAGTCTCTTTTCAAAGAGCTCCTCCACCTTCTTCCAATCAGTATTTCTCAATTTTCTATAATGAATAGGAATGCCTAAATACCTCAGAGGAAGAGATTCCCTTCTTGCAACCAAAGATATCCATATACTGTCGCAAATACTCTTGGGCTTCACCAAAGCAGAGCAATTCACTTTTATGGAAATTGATTTTGAGCCCTGAGATTTGCTCGAAAGCATAAATCAGAAGCTTCATGTTATAAGCTTTTTTCAGGTCATGTTCCAAAAAAAGAATTGTGTCATCTGCATGTTATAGAATAGATAAATCTCCATCGATTAGATGAGGTACTATCCTACCAATTTGCACATCTACATTTACCCTCTTAATTAGGACACCATATATATATCTATGTGTCCTCTGTGTTTTTTATCTTTCTCTATGATTGATCGACCACGTTTATATCTCGAACTACATTCGGTAGTGTGGTTTCTTAACAGCCAAATTCTCCTATAACAATGGCCTGGAAAGGAGCCAACAAATTGCAATCTGTAATCTGAGCCAGCCGAGTAACGCCCGGACGGGGTAAGCTTCAATTCTATGGAATCCTGCACGGCCACATTGAGGTGTGTGGCCTGGACTATGCGCCACACCAGGACAAGCTCGAAGAGTTGATCCAGGGACTATAATCTACACAGAGGTTTCATCCAGGAACCGTTGAGATGGTGGTGAACAGAACACCATCGGCCCTGAGCCCCTGACGAGTCAAAAACAGCGTGACACAAATCATCTATTTTAAAGATCTTCCATTGCACTGCACCACGGTGAACCCCAGAAGTTAGGATTCCGGCCATCACCCAAACAAATGTGTGAAGCCGCGGCAAACAACTCCAAATCGACCTCACTGTCTGGAAGCCCAGCTCGCCAGGTAGATGCTGAGCCATGAGTGAAATAATTCAGGTATATCTACAGACAAACTCAACTCGTATTTAACGTCGCGGGAGAGCTAGCTTTGTTGTTGCTTTAATCCTTCCTTTTAACTTATGAACCACTAGCTCTAACAGGAAGCCCTTTTTTACCTTTTTGGAGGACTAGCATGTAGTACAAATGTCTCCAATGCAGCCTTCCTCGTGGGATGATTCAAATCAGATCGTATGTATATAGATTTGATCAATGATGTTGGTGCGATCAACATGATCTTAAGTGCGTTCGCGCCGAAAGTTGATATCCGCACAACCAACATAGGCTTACGTACGAGTTAGGATCCCCGTTAGCACCGGAAGCAAAATTCATAGTGTACCAGTCAATTTGATCCTTCCGTAAGTAAGAAAAAACAGCATTCAATTTTAGATAGTAAGAAAAGACGCAATAAAGTTTAAAACCTAAAATAAAAGGAAGCAGATATAAAAAAAGGGAAACATATCCACTACTAGGGAAACCAGCAATACAAGCGGTTGATAACCCCTGTACAAGCGGTTTCACGAACCGCGACTGATGCCTCACGGAGCATCACAAGCGGTTCTAGGAACCGCTTCTAGTGGTGCCAAAAAAGCCAAATAATATTGGGGGAGGTGGGATTTGAACCCAGGACCTCATCCCTCCACGTGAGCCACATCTCACGCAGCTAGCCAAAAAAGCCAAATAATATTGGGGGAGGTGGGATTTGAACCCAGGACCTCATCCCTCCACGTGAGCCACATCTCACCCAGCTAGCCAACTCACCCGCGTGTGATCTCCCAGGACCTCATCCCTCCACGTGAGCCACATCTCACCCAGCTAGCCAACTCACCCGCGTGTGATCTCTGTTTAGATAGGGGGAGTTTTCCTTTTATCTATTTGAAAAATGGGCCTTTATAAGCGGTTGGGGACACGAACCGCTGCTAAAGCCCAAGCATTATAAGCGGTTCGTGTCCCCAACCGCTTGTAGTGCTTTAGAATGCCCCCAACCGCTTCTAAAGGTGCTCTTCTGGCTTGTGACTAATAAACCGCTTGTAAAGGCATGCTTCGGAATTTTTGAACCGCTTATGAACATCCATTCCCCAGTAGTGATCGAAACTAGATCAAATCTAAAGCAATAATATCAACGGGTAGACCATATTATTGAGCAATGGAATTGATTAAAAATAGTAGAGCGAGAATAAATAATCTACTATTGAGTTGATGAGATGAATCAGCAGAAAGGATAAACGAACTATTGATCAGAACAACAAATTGATCTAATCAATATAACGAAAGGGTAAACAGATTATTGGCTAATACTAAGCTATGAGAATTTAGACTGAGGGGCTAAGGTACAATCGCTAAATTGTAAATCCAAATTAACCAATAGAATGAGGGTGAAACCTATACCGGTTGGAGTGGCGATGTGTAGCAATATTAACTAAGATAATATTTCGATAAAAAGTTGATGCAAACCCGTGAATCAAATCGAATCAAGATAATACTTACTTGTAAGCAATTCTTTGAGCCTGATTAAAAAAGACGATCTATCGCAAGTCAATCAAAACCAAAGTATGGCAAACTATATACCCTAATCCAGGGCAAAACCGACAGAAGTAGACAGAAAGGTAAATTGTAGGGGGGGAAATTTGATTGATTGTTGTGTGATAATTTTCACGACCTAGGGGCTCACTATTTATATATTCAGCCAACCCATTTCGAGTTCAAAACACTTATTACCATTATCGGTTCCTATTTTTTTTTATCTTTCTCGTTACATCTTCGAGTTTAAATCCTTCCTTTTCCTTATCCGCGCATCCGAATCAAATGCCATCTTTATCCAATCTATCCGGCCCATATCGGCCTAGGTTCACCCGATTTCGATAACCTCCCTGCACATTGGCCAGTATTTAAATTTGGGCGTGTCAACAAATAGATTACAAAATTTATAATAAATTTAGTTCATAATTGCATATGCTGTTCAATCCTTGATAACTATAAAAGCGACTATCACAAACTAGCTGCAATTTTGTTGGGCACACTTGCGAGACAAATTTACTTTATAAATTGAGTGCACCGATCAAGCGAGCTCTAAATAGATTCTACTCCCTCCCTCCGTTCTTTTTTATTTGTCGCCGTTGATTTTTGAACATGCTTTTTGACCATCTGTCTCATTTAAAAATTTATTGCAAATATGCAAAAATATAAGTCATGTTTAAAGTATCTTTAATGATAAACAAAGTATATTGAGGACTGGGCAGTGGCCCAGTGGTGAGGCCGGCAGTGGCCGCCTCACCCACTCGGGTTCAATCCCCTGAACCACCGAGTGTCTCACGATTTATTCGCCAAGTGAAGGAAGCTCCTACACGAGCCGCAAATTCCAAGAAGGAGGCAGGACGGGGGCCTAATCGATTCGAGGAAGCATGAGCTACGCGAGACATTGTCAGGCAGGAGAAAAAAAAGGAGTCAAGCCATATTACAAGACCATGAGGAAGCCAAGCCATATTCAAGTCAAGCAAGAGCCATATTACAAAGACCATGAGGAAGCCAAGCAATATTCAAGTGAAGCAAGAGAAAAGGAGGAGGGAGCCGAGCCATATTCGTCCAAGCCATTGAGGGGAAGCCAAGAACTTACGAGAAAGTAGAAAACACACGAGAGAGTATTGTAAAGTTGTGCGGTACGAGACGAAAGAGTATTCTGCGAGAGAAAGAGTGATCAAATGTGTAAAAAAAAAAGAGAGAGAGAAAGAACTTGTAATTCTGTTCCTTGATGAATGGAATTGGGGATTCTTCCCTTGTGCAAAAAAAAATAAACAAAGTATAACAAAATAAATATGATACTTAAGTATTTGTATTGAATAAGACGAATGGTCAAATCAAGTGTCTAAAAGTCAACAGCGGTAAATAAAATAAACAGAAGAGGTACTGTATATGGCGAGGTTGGCAAGCGGAGACGGTGGGCAAAGTCAAACAATCTAAACGGAGAAAGAAGTTGAACTACTAACCATCGAGGAGTGCCTTTTGACCACATGAGTGACATGCCATGATGCGAGTGTCTTCTTCCGACCCTGCTTACTGCTAATACTACATTACTACCCATTAATTGGACTTATCTCTTCTCCTATATTGCACGTTCATCTGCAAATCTGCAATTTGCTGTTTTGTGCATACCTTTTATGTATCATTTTTTTCAGGTTTTTCCCCCATCTTTTCTTATAGTAAAAAACGTATTGTTATGTTGAGAATTTTGAAGGGCGCGTTAAATTGGATCGTTTTGTTAGTTTAGACTAAAACTTGAACTTAATTTTGTCAGGGCTCTTAATGGATTTTATTTTTTAGATTTGTATAGAAATTTACTACTACCAAGTTGTTGACATGTGCAAGCAAGAAGAAGAACGGAGAGAGCGTAGGGAGAAAGAAGAGCGATGTGGAAGAAGAACATGAGCAATCTGAGCCCTCCAAAATCACCTGTGAGTGGGCTTCAAATTTAAATGTAGACGATTGTGCGGAAGGTGACCTGAAAGTCTCGTTAAGTAAAAGGTGTATTAATAAGTGATCTATCCATCTATTTTTCATTTTCCCTAACCAGTATTTTTTATGCGACCTCAGTTTTTAAGTGGTTTAATTCGTATGATTTCCCAATTTCCTACGCAGGGCCCGGTTAGTGTTTTACCCTCCTTTCAAGTTTTCCAGTTTTAAGTCTGTTCCCCTATTTTGTGCGTGTATATGATCATTACTTCACGTGAGCACCCTCGAGCCGGAGTCCCCCCAAACCCTAGACTCGCATTTGGCGGCGCCGGCCGGCGGCGGGCGTGCAACGCCGGCAACGGAAAAGGCAGTGCAGCGTCGGTGACGGTATGGGCTGCGGCTCAGATCTATCAACTCTCATGTCCATGGCGGCAATCGGTACTTGCGGCGGCGGCGGCGGCTCGTGCTCGGGCGGTTCTCAGCAACGGCGGCCTCATCAGCGCCAGCGGGCGCACTGCGTTCGGCGTCGCTCTCCCGGGCGGCACAGGAGTGCTCCCTCCACCAAACCCAGCACTAAAACCCTAACGCTGCCACAGCTACCGCCGCCGCCACCACCGACGCCGCCGCTGGCCGGCCACGGCCCCCTTCCCCGTTCTACCCCTCCTCCTTCTTCTCTCGTGCGGCCCCTTCCTCTTCTCCTGTGGTGGCGCCAGTTCCGATGGCAGTTAGCCGGATATGGTAGGCGCGGCAGGATCTAGTGGCCGGCGTTCCTAGCGCCCCCTCCTTGGCCAGCATGGCACCTCCTTCTCTACCCGGCTGGCGACGGCAACGGCGGCGCCGGGTTCTGTGGTGGTGGCTGGCCCCTGTCCTCCGCGTGCCACGACGGCGGCGCACAGGGGTGGCCCTGGCGGCCTCTTCCGAGCTCGTTGGCTGTTCGATCGGTATGTTCCGCTCCATCGTTTGAGACTTTGGTCCACACAAGGGTCATCCGCCGGGGTGTCGTTCACTTCCCTTCTTCTTCTTCCCTACATTCGCGCATAGTGATGGAGCTCGGTGCCGGCTTTCCCTCTTCCTTCTTCCCTCTTCCCCTCCTCCTGGGCCTGTCTTGGCGGAGACAGCCTGGGGGGACCGACTTGTGAGAGGCCGGATCTATAGGCAGGAGGCCTGGATCTGGTGGTGTGTTGGCCAGAGCGGTCGGAGGGGGTGTACTCTAGGGGTGTGGGTCCGGTGGCCACGTAGCTCGGAAGAGCTCGGCACCGGCATCTTCTCCTTCCCCTCCCCCTGAGCCCGTCTCGGTGGAGGCCGCTTGGGGGGTCCGCTTCAATAGCTGTCCAAAGTGGACAGAGCGGATGGGCTCCAGGGGCATGTGTCTGGCGGCTCCTCAGCTCCTCCCGTGTTGGCGTGGTGGGTCGTTGCCCATCCTTTCGACTGCGCGACGACCCCTGTGTCAAGCCTAATCTCATCCTCGCCTCCTTGCCCTCCCATCCCTACGAGGTGCTCGGTGGTTAGGTTGGCGTTTTCCGAGTTAGTAGTGGGATTTGGCTTGCGCCGCTTAGGTGGCGAGGCGTCTGGTCTCCTTAGCTTTCCATGCGCAGGCCACCAGGCGTGGTGGCCCCTCTCCGGTGGCGTTGGCTAGCCACCTTTCTTCAGCGAAATGAATGTATGTTGATCGAATGTGCATCAAATCATCAAAAGGATTTCCACTTTCCAGTAAAGGTTGGTTCGGATTGTTTCACCGAAAGATTCATCTTGGTTCAGCTTGCCTTGGTTAGGTTCAGGTTGTTTCAGATTGTATCCCCAAAAATTCATCTTAGTTCAGCTTGTCTCGCTTAGGTTCATGTTGTTTCAGTTTATACAAGCAGATGAACTAACGAACAACAAAACATAAAGGTTTAATTGAATTTTCAGGGGGATTAAACAAAAAAGTCATGATAAAAAAACGTGAACATAAGGTTTAATTGAATTTTTGACCCTATAAAATTAACATAGAGTTTAGGGACTAAACAACAAAGTAGCCTTCTTCCTTAAAAATCTCCAAACCTTATCTCTTCCCTGTGCGGCTGTGCTAGCTTAGTAGCTCTTCATTCCCAACAATTTAGAGAGAGAGAGAGATAGATCTGGGAGCAGCAGCGCGCCGGCCAAGGGACGACGCAGGTGGTCGGCGTCGTTCATCTGCGGTGCGGCGATGGCGCAGCCTTCATCGCGGTGGTCATGAGCTGCACTAGCCACTGGCTGCCTCCACCTCTCTCCTTCTCTGTAGGATTCCCTCTCTCTGATGGTGTACTGAAGCTGAGGACTGGAGGAGGCGCATGTGTGGCGACGGACTAGAGCGCAAGAGACGGTGGCGAGCGCGAGGCACTGGTGGGGGACGCGTTCACGAGCTCCTCCATGAATTTTGTCCTACCCTTATCCGTTAGAAACGATGCAGACGGACATCCGTTTTCTAAAGTTTCTCTTATAAATATATATACACGCACGTACGTATGTATGTGTAAAAGCCTCGTACCTGGATTAAAAAGAAAATAAGTTACCGGTTGAAGAATCTACCAACGTGAAGTGGTTTTCCCTTCGAGCCTCACTTTAAAATTCAAATTCGCAGCGTAAAACATTCTCACATTCTGACAAGTTTTCCATAGTGAGACACGGACTTTCGAGTATTTTTATAAAAAAGGTAAAAACTAGCGACAGCATTAATTGCCGATTCAGCTAGCGGAGATCGAGAGAGGAAGCAAAGGGTAAAGGTTAAACACAAATTAGTGACAATATAGTTCAGTGTCAACTGCGACAACCCAAACTAAACACAATTAGCGAAACCAATAAATTAATTAACAAAGTTGTACAACATATACGTGTCTACAGCTGGTTTATTCAAACAGGTCATGCATACGTATTACCCTTTATGTACATATTGACACCACAGTACCGTACAGCTAGCTGCATGCCCCATATATATACGCACGGACGCATGCATGCACATACGTGGCAAAAATCACCAAGAAATCAATCAAACCAATCAAAAATTAATGGACCGAGCCACCGTCGCCCACCACCCGATCGAGGTCGTCACGAGCTGAAACCGCGTGAGGATCGAGGCGGCGGACGGACGGCCGGGATGCGCCGCCGGGCGGCCGGAGTACGCCGATCCTACGGCGGGCAGCCGTTGTTGGGGCTGTTGGTGGAGCACGACGGCCCCGGCCCGCCCAGCTGCTGCAGGTACAGCCGCTGGATCGCCTGCACGATCGACATCGACGCCGACGCCGACGCCGACGCGCCGCCGCCGTCGTCCAGCGGCCGCGCCGCTCCGGCCACCGCCACGAGCATCAGCGCCGCCACCACCACGACCACCGCCGGCAGAGAAAGCCTCATCATCCTCGCCGCCACCGCCATGATTGCCTCTGCTCGATCTCACTAGCTTCTCTTCCAATGCCTCTCTCTCTCTTTCTCCTCTCTCTTCTGCTCTTGCCTCTTCCTTGCAGCAAGTGCTTGGGTTAGCGGCGTGTGGTAGCTACTAATCGAACTGGTCGTGCTCGCGCCAATATATATACATATAATGCACGACGAGGAGGGGGAGGAGAAGAAGATGGCATAAGGCATTGGTGTTCTGGGCGGGAAGCTGCATGGGGGTTACGTGTGGCGACTTGGTTTCGCGCCTTCATTTGAAAAGTCGCATCTCGACGACGACGACGACGACGAGGCGGTGCCCCCTGCATGCGATCGCCACCCTGCGCGCGGTAACGTCAAAAAGTAGAAGCGTGCCGTGTTGACCGGAGCGTGCGTGCATGGCAGCGTGGCAACGAGCTTGCAGCCGCTTAAGTCAACCGTGTGAGCTCGTGACCGATTAATTAGACCAACATCACCATTCACCAGCACATTCCCACATTAATTAATGTAGTGTAATTACTAACTGCATTTTGTTTGTAATTAATGCCCTAGTTTGTTCGTCTAGCCTCTCTCTAAAAATCGTTTGATTTGTCCATCAGGAGTCAAGGAAATTAATTAACTCGATCCTGCGGGAGGAATTAGAGAGGGAATGTGGCTTTGACCAGGTGTTTGCCTTGAGAGGCAAGGCGGTTTTGGGGTGTACTTTGACCTCAGAATTCCATTCCATGACATGATCTTAACAGGGCAGAAGTTTTGCTTTGTCAGTCATGGATATATTCATATACTTTGGTCCTGGGCAGTGGGCACTCGTCTGCCTGACATGGTCAAAATCATGGAAGGCTTTGCACCCATGCATGGCTTCCATGCAACGTGCGAAGCACGCAGCTCGTTCGCCCTTAAATTTGGTCAGAATTTCTCACATTCAGAGATGTTCATCTCCAAAGTCAGAAAGCTAGCTAATTCCAAGAAAGTGCTCAAAAGTTTGCCACACAATGCCCATCTTTTTCCCGGCATCTTACGTGCAATCAGCCGCCGATGATCAGCATACGCAGCCTAGCTAGCTTGTTCGATCAAAACTTTGTATTGTTAATCTTAGACTTCAAAACTTGCCGGCGCTCCAGAGCAACACGACATCTGACAGCGTTCGGTCGAACCGTACAATCACAGACGTCCTCGTGTGTTTTCAAACTTATTTAGGGTTCACAGTCACCTAACAGCCCAATTTTGCGGCAAATCCAAAATTTTTTGAATTCAAATTTGGCTCAAATTTGTGCCCGTTCCTTCCCTTCTTTCTCTCTCTCTCTTTCTCTCCTTTTCTCTCTTCCTCTCTCTGCTGTGTGGCCCTGCACGCCGCTCGGTTCTGCCCTGCTCTGACACCGTGCGCAGCGCTTGCCACGCCACCGCCGCTCGCGCCATTATGCGCGCGCCGCGCCTGTCCAGTCGCCGCGCCGTGCCTGCCCCGTCGCCGCGCCGCTCGCCCATCCGCACTGCTGAGTGCGCCTTCGGGCCAGCCATCCCGCCCCGCACCTATAAAGCCGAACGCCACCCCGCCGGCCCCGATTTTCCTATTTTCCCCCCAAATCTCACCGCACCTGCGCCGAAGCAATCCCGGCGAATTCGCCAGCCATTCTCCGATTCTTCTCGCCCCGAGCCTTTTTCACTTATCCCTAAACTTTCCCCTCTTTCAATTGCAGCGGAGGTGCCCGGAGCCGTGGTGCCGCCTTCGCCCTATTTCAGCCGTTGTTGCGCTCTCCGCCGCCAGCCGCCTCCGAGCCCATCCACCTTCGGCGCAGCCCGTGGTGAGTACGCCGCCCATGACCCCCTTGCTCGCCATCCATGCTCATAGGCTGTAGAACCGTAGATTAGCCAAGCTGCTCTGGCGAGCCCTTAGCTCCGCCGCCACCGTCGTGCCGCCGTGACCGGACTTCTCCGGCCATGTCGGGTATGTCATAGTGTTGCTAGGAGCCATTGGAGTCGGTGCGTGAACGCTCTTGGCCGGCCATGGGCCGCAGCACTGCGCGTCGCTCGCCGCCTCCTTCGGCCACATCACCCGTTCGGAGGAAGACGAAGGCCATCAGCCGTCAATCCCGCGTCAAGATTCGTGCAGAGTCGTAAACGCTAAGTCATTGACAAGTGGGACCCACAGACCGATTTATCCCTTCGCACGCGTGCGTAAGCTGCTAGTAGGGCTAGAGCCGCTGATAGTGGGGTCCATGGCCCACCTGTCCGGTTAAGTGGAAGCGCCTGCTGGGGGGAACGCCAGCTTCGCACGAAAGCGCCCCCGTGAAAGCCGCCTTCGGTGTAGCCGCCCCGGCTGATGTGGGCGTGCGCGTGAATGGGCCGTGGGCCACATTTGGGGCTGGGCCGGCTCGTTCGCTGGGTTAGCCCTATGCGATTTAACATATTTATACCAATTTAATAATTGCAGAAATAGCTAATGATTTATTTAAAATAGCTAAAGGCTCCGAAAAATTATAGAAAACTTGGGTAAATACATTAGGCCATTTCTGATTTTATAAAAATATGAAAACAACACATGTAGTTGAGGAAGGGCACTGTTCATGAAATGAGAAGAATTCCTATATAAGAAAATGATTAAACTAGAGTTAGGGCGATTTTAATTACATTAATTAATGAATCTGACTCTAAAATTCTTAAGATAATAAAATGGGTAGATAATTGCCATAATAAATATAGGACATTTTAAAAATGCCTACCTTGTTCAAATTTATAACCATTAGATTAATTAATTGCTAGACACCAACAAATAATTTGCAAATCCCTTATTAATTAAATTAGGTGCTGATTCTAGATTATTTATTATTGTGACATATCACTTAGAATTTCATTATAAATTTAGGAGCATCTAGAAAATGCTATCTCCCATAAACCTAACTCTGTATATGGACCGTAGTACGGCATGTCGTCATTGTTCCTCACTTCAAAAACCCTAATCACCTTATTATGACCGTAACGTACGAAATCGTATTTCGGGTATACCTATACTATTATGATAATATTTCTACTTAATAGTGCATTCGGGCATGCATGGCATATCATGCGAGAATTAGAATCGCTAATCGATCTTAGATAAGATTGTCGAAGGTAAAATCTAGGACCCGTGCATGCATCATGATTTCTGCTTGCATTAGTTAGTAATTATTGGTTTGATCGTGTGATTAGAAGTAGGCAATCCCGAAGGGAGGTTTGGTGATGCTGAGGAGGACCACCTACCTGAGCAAGGCGAGTTAACACTTACTCTTTCGATGTTGTCCGTATTAGGGAGAGATTACGACTTTCCCTAATGCGGATTTACATCGCTAATATCATGTTCATTACCCAGTTTTCCTTCAAACTATATTGTTTATTATTTAAAATGCATTCTTATCAATCTGCCTAATTGTTAATCACGTAATACGTATACATGCCTGCCCTTGAACTGCTTAGCCTTAATGATTGCTTTGATTGTCATTACCCTTGATAGCCTAAGAATAGTCTGGTAATCACTTTAACCCTACCTAATGGGTAAAACCTGCTTAGACTGGCTTAGGCTTAAACAAATCTTCTGGCAAATCGCCACGAAACGGTGAACCGACATTCACCGGTCATTCATTCCTTCATTGAAAATTGATATGACATGAGACAGTTAGGGCTATTAGCTGTATGTTGGGCTGAATGTGGTTGAGGGTATGGTCATGTGGGATGTCAGGCTGGTTTGGTCGGTTGGTTGGGATAGTTCATGTATGGCAAGGTCGATGACTGTGGAAGTAGAGGGTTAAGTGGTGAGTTGCCCCTAGATGACATCCTGATGTATGATTAAGGCACAGGGTGCCTAGTGCTGGGTTTAGCCATGGCTTACTAAGGAGGAGCGCGGAAGAACACGCATAGCAGGGAGATCGCTGCCATCTGAGGGATGGTTCCAACACAACATGTGTCCATCGCGCGGAGTACGGGTCTTGGATCGCCAGTTGTGAGCGCTCTGCGGAGGCCCTCTAGGACCATTCTTGATAGGGACCGACATGGATCATCACCGAGGGTGATAAAGGTCACACTTCCCAAGGATGACGCTCGGCTAGTGAGGGCTGGCAACCCCCTAGGCCGAGGCGGGCATGTCATGGCAAGCGTGGTCCACAACAAGATTGCCAAATCCTAGAAAGATGGCGTATCTAGGAAATGTTGGGGGCAACAAGAAGATTGGTTTGGTGAGGTATGATATCTAGTGTATATTGGTCGAGGCTTGGTCTGTCTATGGTTGGTCGGTGGTTTGGTTGGGGTTTCGGGAAGTATTGTTTCGATGCTAAACCTTGAGACAATAAAACTACTAATACATGATGCTAGTTTAGGAAGTTTGTGAAGTCATTGAAAAACTAGCCTTACGCAAATAAAATAACCCCTTTCCCCGAATATAGTCTTCTATACATTAAGTGCATTAAGGAAAGTGTTAACTAGTCAGCATTTGGATGACGCTAACCTCGCCTACTTATATTCTTTAGACTAGGGAATCAAGGAGGATCCATACGAGTGCCATGAAGACGCTGGACAGGACTTCGGTGGACCTGACAAGTCTTAGGGGTTGCTCCGGTCGTTGGCTGGACACCTAGCCGATAGGAGATTCTTTTGGGTACATATTTTGGGATAGCTGCAGTACTCTGAACAATGTTTTGTAATATAAGGCTGCTGATGATCGCCTTACTAATTTTGCCTAAGGGCGTAACTTGGTATGTAATATTCAGGGATTGTATTTAATCAATGTACGCTTGTCTCGGCTACGTGATCTTTCGCACTAGTGTACTGATTCAGGGACTAGTGCATGGGATTCTGACTCTCAAGGTAAGATAAAATTGAGGGTTGACAGTATACCAGGTATCAGGTGGTACGTAGTATATTTTAAAGGATTGTCTAACGCGCAATCACTTGAAAATAAAATAAGTGTCGGTCGATTTTTTTTTTATAGAATTACGCTATAATTATATAAAAAAATTATGCATTATTAACAAGTACAATTTTACTCTTACCAATGTGCAATTTTAGATTGACTAAAACAAACATGATGACTTAAAACATAGGAAGACAAAAATATATGAGCTTGTGTATTTAGCAAATCTAAAAAGTAATAAAGCATAGTAAATCAACGAATAAAATATATAATTGATATATTATAATTTCATACTAAAACTACACATCGGTAAATAGTACAATTTTAGTGTTACTGGAGTGTGACTGTAAAGTGACTAATAGTTAAGAAAATTTCGAACGTTTGAGAATCAACAAATCTGATATTTTAAATATGACCGTCCAATTAAAGTATGTGCCCCTTACCAAAATCTACCATGTACATAGTACAAATAATGTTATGGCAAAATAAATAAGTAAAACCTAATTTAAGAGCATGTACAATGGTTGAGACAATAATTGTCTAATTGTTGCCATTTCATATAGAGACAGCATAAGAGGTAGCATATACAATAGTAGAGATGACTGCATATTTCTATAGGTAATTTGCTCACACACAAAGTTTCTTAATTATCGTGTAGAGACGATTCTTTCTTAGGGAATTTCCAATGGTGCTAAATCAGCTGGCTATAAGGAGTCCACCTCACCTTTTTACTTATGTGGAGGAGAGAGATAGATGAGAGAGATAGAGACTAGCTCTTAACTAAGAGTTAGTCTATAGCGGATTATAAGGTGCATTGCACCTATTACATATGGATCCATGTTAAATTTAAGAGCCAATGCTATAACTAATCCATTGGAGGTGTTGTGTACAAGCTATCTATAGATGACATGGAGCTTTCTTATAGCTAGTTGTTTGCTCTACCATTGGAGATGCCCAGAGACGACTCAAATATCTATGCACACTATCTCTCCTCCACATAATCAATAATTAGCTGGCATGGCACATAATCAATAATTAGCTGACATGGCACTGCTTAGAGATGGATTAGAAACTGCTGAGTTGGATTGTTGTACATGCTCTTCGTTAGATGGGAAGATAGTTGCCCCATGGTAATTTTAGTACTTCCCCATTTATAAAAAGTGCCCATGCATTTCAACATTTAAACTTTGTAATATATTTGTCTATTAATATTAGATTTTGTGATTCAAAAATAGTACCGTGGAATTTGTATTTCAAAATTTTTTAATACTTATAATTTGTTATTGTGAATAATACGAGATAAAAAAAATTAAAGGTTAAAATATAATTTAGAAGACCGTGTCATGTTAAATCGCGTCTTATGAAAAACCGAAAGGTTAAAGTATATTTTTACATTCACCTCACCGCCGCTTGCATGTGCATGAGGACTTAACCTGCTGTAAAACCAAAAACAAGGTTAAACTACTTGTTTGCAACGTACGTACGTGCATGTGTCGCGGTTGTAAATAAACTTGTCTCGAGCTTAATCTGAAACAAACCTCAAGCTCAGCTAATGCTTGAACTATGGTTGAACATAGGCTTCAATAGACTTGATAAAATACATTTTTATCAAACAAAAATAAAGTTTAAATAGGTTTGATGAAGCTCGCACTCGAATACACTCGATAAAATACGCATACAGGAAAAACAAAACTCGACAAAGTTTGAGCTCATCCAGGCTCGGTTTGAGCTCTTTTGAGGATAAAGGAGAAAGAATTTTCAGCTACCATTGCGAGTGCCGCACGGCAGGCAGCTTGACACTGCAGTGAGTAGGTCGCAGATTGCAGCGACAAGCATTAGGAAGGGTCAAAATTCAACTGCAACCTGGGCCATTTTTTTCTTGGTAGAGAACACTAAAGACGCTGTAGCCAATCAGGTTTCTTTAAGGACAAAGCACCAGAGTACACTGTAGCGATCAGGTTTCTTCGGAGAAAATACTAATGCACTGTAGCGACCAAGATCTCAAGATTAGTTTATCCTGGATGTGAGAGACAGAGTCAGAGTCAGAGTCAGAGACTATATGTCGTTATTACAGTTGACCGGGCTCGTTCAGATAGTGTCACATCCCTGCACGACAGGTAATTAACAACACCGGAACGTTTACTAATATTTTTTATTACCACTCATTTACTCGGTGTTTGAATGCATCAGCGCTGCCTTAACTCCCTCGGTAGTTGACTGAGTACATATTCACCGGCTTAGCATGGCTAGCTGTCCCAAGCCACACTGTTCATCCAAGCAATTCCGGTCAGTAAGATGAACTGTGTTGTTTGTCTTCTTGGTGTTGTTTCTCTCTCCTCGGATATTAGCTGCATTACTATAATTGCAAGGGGCAGCATGACACGGTCCATTCTTCCCATCCAGATTTGGTTTCTGCTGACTTCCTGCACTTGATGCAGTAGCTGTATAGCTCATGTCTCCCAAGCATACATGACTGTCATCAACTGACAAAGCGTGTACCACCGGCAGCCTCGCCTCTTTCCAATCTACACTTGAACCTTTGCTCCAGTGATCTGAATGCTTGAACTGGAGTGTCAGGTGATGCCTTATATTGCATATGGGAACCACCGCATTGCTGCAGCTGAACATAACATGCAACTCAGTCACATGTGTACAAGGTCAGAGCTAAGATAAGCACTATTGGCAGATGCAATCACATTTGGCAGGAGCCTGCTATTCTTTTTGACATTTGCATGGTTAAAACAATCGGACAGCAATCTATTATTGTCATGGCATAAGTGTTTAAACTTTAAAGTGATCAGATGTCCACGTGGGTCTTTGTTTATGGTACTAGACTTTACAAAATGAGTTACTTGTACCAGAAGTATATGCTTTGACAAAGGAGCACTGCACTAGAAAAGTCAGGATTGGAGATTAAACAAAAAGTGGAGCACTTCTCTTGATTACCTCCTTCAGGTTCATGATTGTACGGCACTTACTCTTCCAAATGTCTTAAAGCAGACCTAACATAGATAGGAGCGTGGTTAAATCATAATGCTGTTTAGAACTTCCTGTTGACGGAATGGTGGCTGCGCATTAGGTTTTCCAACTTGATTAGGAACTCAAAGTATGTACAATTGTATAACACAAGTTTATTCTTTGTTTTCAATTGATTATACATAAAACCTGAACATCGATGAGGTCCAGGTGGATGAAAATTTGAGCAATTTTACTGTACACAACTGTTGTTGGGTAGTATCATTTGGGAGACAATCCACATGGCATATTATATATGTATAGTATAAAAAAAAATCAAATAATCTGAACTGTTAGATCAAATGGAATGAA
>SPJY01033140.1:741226-761066 GCA_005191435.1 Raddia distichophylla | reverse complement strand
AGCCAAGTGGACCGTACCATCATACAGCCACCCCACAGAAAGAATGTCTTCCCGCCAGTTGCAAATCCAATTGAACAAGGCTGTAATAAACAGGAAGAACGTAAAAGATAAACAACTAAATGTCCAGCTAACAAACATTACGAACAAGCTTGACAGGATTACATATGCTCACAAAAAGCTTAATGTATATAACCAGAAAGCCCCACTTGTTATTAAATAATCTCGAGTTCTCGACAATAACTTGAGGGGCAATATGGTTAGATAGTATTACATCAGTTCCTTGAGTGTCATTCCCCAAAAGTTGGGGTGCTCTCTAACATTTGCAACTCTTTTTGAGTGTAATACATTTCATGCCCCTACTTTCATTGGATAGTCAATAAAATACCGCTTTTCCAAAATTTTGAATAAGTTTGAGCAAACTGGGACATCAAATGTCCTTTTTACCCCTCCCTACTGTCTTAAATCTCTCGCCTCCAGTTCATGAGATTGCTCCACCTGGCCATCTTGGCCGAACATCCTAGCTCGCTCAGCCCCCACTGTCGTGGAGCCACCCACCCAGGCTGCTACATACAGCTTGCTCAGCCACCGCCATCACCATGCCTAAGCCCTGCCATCACCTCACGCCGCCCAAGAATGGCCCTGCCACCTGTGTGGCACCCTAGGGCCAGACACACTGCCTAACTGCGCCGCCACTTTGTGCCAATGCACTGGCTGCCATGTGCCCGGCTTCACTCTGTCTTGCGCAAGCCATTGTCGCCGCTGAGTTGCTGAAGCGGTGTGCCCTCCTGACTTGGCTAAATCTCGGCGTCACCTAGGGCCAACCGTGACGCCTGAACGTCGTCTAGGCTAGGCCGACCATGCTGCCACCAGGTGCTTTCCCCATCATGTGCCACTGCCACTGTCGCACAGAGCTCCGCCTGGCACCAACGCACACTGCCCTGCACCTCATCACATCGCTGCGCCCAACCACATGCCTAGCCACTATTGTGTGCGTCAACATCCCTTGGCCTTGGTCAGCACTGCTTGCATGAGCTGATGGAACCCTCTTGCTGATTGAACAGCCATGTCCGAGCAGCACCCTCAAGGACAGTCGGGAGGTAATTAGCCATGACGAGCTCGTCACCCCCGGCTGCCATGATGGCCGTAGCGTAGATGGAAAGGAACTCCTCTGGGTTCTGAGTCCCATTGTACCTCTCCATGTGACCGGGCTTGAACTTTGAGGGCCACCGAACAGCACGAAGCTCGTCAGAGAAAGCCCTGTAGCCCAAAGCATACGGTCGGCCACCTTCCCCGGCAGAACCTAGTCTCTAGAAGACGTTGGTCCTGTTGCGCGGAGGAACTCCTGCTGAACGGGAAGATTCGACCTGGAGAAATTCTCTCCGGGACAATCCACCGCGCTCCTTCCTCGTGGTCGTGACAATGCGCTCCTCGCGAGGGGACCTTCCGTGATCATCACGCGCACGCTTGCCCCTGTGGTCACGATGACTACGGGGACTTGGCGAGCGACGGCGACCACGGGTAGTTTGCTCATGGACAGTGATCCTTTGACGGTGACGGGGGTCACGCGACCGATCAGAGCTGTCCGAACCATTCCGGGCAGTTTGACTGCGCTGCCTGGAGGAGTTGTTGACTTCTCCTAGGGACTTTAAGCCATCAGCCAGTCGCTCTAGATTAGAAGCAACAGCATCGCCCATGCGGGCGAGATCGGACTGGTTGGTGGATCTAAGGACCGTTGCTATAGCTTCGAGCCGTTTCCGACTCTGATCTAATGGTCCTGGGATCTCTGAAGCATCCGCGTTCTGTCCGATAGGAGTCCGGTCAAGCGGGGAGTTGACCCGAACAGGAAAAACTTCTGTCGGGAGACTTGGCGTGGGCACGCGAGGGGGATCGCGACGCTGTCGCTTGCACCGCTCGCGGAACCGCGCCACAGTCTGATTGATGGAATCGTCGAGCCTGCGGCGAATGACGTCTTGCTTGCGTACAGCCAGCGCGGCCTCATCTTGCTGTCGAGCAGAGTTAATCTGCCCGATCTCGCCTGCCGCCGCATCCCGTGCAGGATCCCCGGAGGTTCCTGCATCGGCCATGTTAATGCTGCGGGGGCCGTATGAAGGTATGCTAGACGGTGTCATCGCTGTGTCGCCACAGGTGGAATCCACCGACATAGCCTTGGAATCCGATAGATTTAAACCATCGTAAATATCGTCGGTTCCGTAGTCGTCGTCAATGACGGGAGTGCGATCTGAGGCAATCTCCGCCATATAGGCAGAGACATCTGTCCCAGATGTGGAGGGTGTTCGAGACCGAATAGATCGATCTGAACTGACAGGGGACGAGACATCCTGTCCTTCTGAGTCGTAGCCCTCAGGAAGCATCTCTGTATCGCTGACTGAGTTCGACATGCTCGATCTGCGAGTCCCCACGGTCGGCGCCAGCTGTCGACGGTTGGGATATTGACCCAAGTCAACTAAGGTTCTTCAGGAAGGAGATAGGAGACACGCCGAACAAGACAAACAACAACGAACAGGGGGACAGGGGTTTTTATCCTGGTTCAGGCCTCTCGGGAGAGATAATAGCCCTACGTCCAGCCTTTCTTATATATCAAGATGATTACAAGAGGTGGCTCAACGAGACGAACAAGTCTCGGCGAGATTATGGTGTACAGGAAGCAATGTGCTATGATCAGGTGTCTACCAGATGCTAAAAGCTAGGTCAAGTCCCCTCTACACGCCGTATGGGCCTTGTTTATATAGTGCTGAGCAAACCGACCTACCGAGGGGATATCGGGCCGGGCTAACTACGAGATTGCAACTAACTCGTACGTGCCAAATATGTACCGAGGTAGATAAGGCATACTCCTAATCTTGGGGATCACGACTTCTATTCCAATCCGGGAAACCAACGTCCGGGTCTTCATGTAGCCGTGCAGAACTCTTGTTAGAGACAGACTCAAACACAATTCCTTAGCCATTACGCACCCTGCCAGCCAGGAGGCTGTTCGGCAAGGCGCATATGGGTCAGATAGAACCTTCCAGGGAGCTGGGCCCTGGTAGACTGTTCGACTGGGCCGTCAGGGAGTGGGCCATGGCAATGGGCCGTATTTTTATCCCCGACAGACCTGTTTCCTTGTCAACTTCGAATCCTAGAGGAGACTCTACACAGCCCAAACCTGTCGACCTAGAGATTGAATGTAGGCTGTCATTTTTGTTTTCCAGTGACCAAAGTGGGTGCCATTGAACAAAGGGATCCTATTCCCGGCGACACTACCCCCATCGCCCATTTTGACTCTATGCGGTTAAGCAATATCAGAGAGCACCGTGCCTCTGATACCACTTGAAAGGATCTAGGACACGAAGGGGGGTTGAAGTGGACTAGAATCGAATTTTAAGTCCTATATTTTTGGTTTTTCTTGATTTAGTCAAATTAAAATTACTCAACTAAATGAATTCTAATCTGACTAGATTACGGAACTAGAGCTTATGCGGAAACGAACAACTAATCTAAATACCCGAAGGGACAACTAAGTTGCAATAGCCAAAGCGAAGGTAAAGTGCGGAATTAAGGTGCGGAAACGTAAATGAGCTCACTGTTTTTTAACGAGGTTCGGCACAAAGCACCTACTCGTCGATGCGGAATCTCTCAAAGAGAGACCGAGACCCTCTCGTCCCGTGCCCCCAATCCACTCGGTAGGCTTTTAGGGCGATGGCCCAAGGGCTCGCCTCCGACCCGTACACCGAGGCCGGGTTCCACCATAAGTTGGTGGATTGCCTAACACCCCGGCACCACGTAGTGGCGCCGACCTTCGCAAAGAAGGTGTTTGGTACAAGCGACGTGGATGGAGACTTGGTCTTGACACGGAGACGATGGAGTCTTGTCTCCTGCGGCGTCCCGGCAACTTGACGGTGAGTCTAGCGCCCCGGAGTTGTAGACGACACGGCTTCCCTCGGTCTTTGGCTCCGGCGAAGAGGAAGCACCTGATCACGAGCCGGGTGACCTTGCTCGGGGCAAGGGTTTCGTCGGTGAAGAGGTACGGTTGGTGAAGCCGAATGGAGAGGCACGAACACGGCGAGGTGGGAGGACTCAACTCTGGCGGGGAGACCCCAAAGAGCACTCGACTCAAGAACACCGGGAGACCCCCAACAACTCACCAAGAACCAAGAAAACCCGGGGCAAAACAACCGGAGAACGGAGGGGAATCCATAGCCTTACCTTGCTCCTTCTCTCCCTCTCCTCTCCTCTCCTCTCCTCTCTCTCTCTCACCTAAACCCTAGGTGGAGGTGGACATGGATAAGGGGGAACCCATGGGAGAAGCTCTCTCTCTCTCTCAAGCCAAGTGGGGTGGAAACAATGAGCTCTCCCAAGTCCTTTTACTAGCCACGACCTCTATTTATGGCCTCTAACCCGAGCTAGGACGTGTGGCGCAATCTGGAGCAAAGACAGACACATGAGCGGCTCAGATCGACAGATCTGTGAATTCACCAGACGCGTCCGGAGCCCACCGGACGAGTCCGGTTGCTACTGGACCTGGCGCGACGCACCTTACCGGACGCGTCCGGTCGCCTGTCTGTACGCTGGCGACCCCTCGCGCAACCCTTTCTGGATTCTCCCTCATCGGACCGTCCGGTGGTCACCAGACGTGTCTGGTCGCCCATCGGACGGGTCCGATGACTTCGTCGGACGCATCCGGCCAGATTTGAACCGGACCAGCTCTCTTCCGCTCCTTTCTGGACCTGGCCTCACCGGACCGTCCCGTGGCCGGTTTTCTCTCAGGCCTGCTACACCCTCTCTGGACTTGTCTTCTCCGGACCGTCCGGACCCTCTCTGGGGACAGGCCCACTAGCCAGTGGCTTCCCTAGCCCTCTCTCGCCCCTCGGATGCCCGGCTATGTTTCGGTTAGGCTTTTTGTCGGCTTTTGGACTCGGATAGGCACAGTCTGGCTCATTATGCTTTTGGGCGGGAGTTTAAGCGCCTAAGGAATTTGAGTGACTTAACGGCTACGAAAACGACCTCGACACGTCACAAGGTGTGCCTCGGATCCTTTCGGGCCTCCTGTGACTTCGACCCTAAGCAATCTACCCCTCGGACACCTGGCACTCTCTCGATCGCTCTCGAAGATTCTAGACTCACCTAGACTTGGAACCGGAGACGACGACTCGAATGCTTAATGGGACCGACCTGCCAGAGACTGAGACTCGCACACTCCGTGCTCAAGTCTTGGACACGCACGCAACCAAAAGACATAAAGAGAATGTGCTAAGCAAATAATGTCCTTAGGTTGACGTGGCACCTAATTGCCAAAATCATCTAGTCCTAGGAGTCCTAGGACTTACAAAACATCTCCTTCTCTCCGGTCATGTGATGTGTACATCCGGTATCAAGCACCCAACTTGGGCCACCGGAGAGATAATCATACAAAGATCAAGCTTTGTTCTTAAGTACCCAATATTGATTGGGGCGTTGGAGGTTAGCTACAAGAGCCTTTGGGACCCAAATGGATCTTACCAAAGGTACATTCTTACGCTTGGGCTCAACATGATAAGCAAGTACCCTACCAAATTCATTCTTTCTAAGCACAAATGAAGCATTAAAGGTAGAGTGAGGAATGTGAGCCTTTGAGCCATGCTCTCTCACAAAGTAGATGGGCTTGGTGACCAGGGCTACCACAATGTGAGCCCTCTTGTTCTTGGGAGGAGGAATGTAGCCTAGCCCGGCCTTCTTGTAGTTGCCCCTTCTCTTGTGCAAGATCTCATCAAGTCCCTTACTTGACTTGTAAGACTTTTGGATGCCATCCTCTAGCAATCCCTTTAGCTTCTCATTCTCACAAGCCAAGTCTTGCATGGTGGCAAAGTTAGTCGCACAAGCATCAATATCAACATTATAGCATTTTGCACAACCATTACTAGTGGAAGGAGTTGAATAACAAGTTGCACTAGAGGGAGTAGAGATGTTCTTCAAGAGATCATCAAACTTCACCACAAGAGTCTCATGCGCCGCTTTGGCACAAGAGAGATCCTCTACGAGTGAAGCATTGATGATCTTAAGTGAATCAACCTTGGATTTGGCCTCAACAAGTTCTTGGGCCATCTCCTCAACTCTTCTCCTCTCTATTGCTAGGTCATTCTCAAGTTGGAGGTTTCTCTTCTTCTCAAGGACGAGCAAATTCCCTCCTTCCTCAAGAAGTTCCTCTTGTTGCTCAACTCTAGCCACAAGTTCACTCATTTTATCGGTGTCAAGAGTCTTACGCATCTTAAACAAGCTAGCATTGGTAATGTCTACCTCATCATCACTAGAATCATTTATGAGCTTAGATGGTTTTGATGATACCTTACGGCCTTTGGCCATGAAGCATCTTGGAGTTGAGTCACCATCATCGTCGCTCAAATCACCAAAGAGTGAAGTGGATGGAGTTGGTGTAGCGGAGGAAGTGAGGAAAGCTCCCATGCAAGCGATGCTTCCTTCCTCTTCTTCTTCTTCGGAGGATGTGCCGGATTCTTCATTTGAATCCCACTCCTCTCCAATGTGAGCTTCGCCCCTTGAGTTCTTCTTTCGGCTCTTGTTCTTCTCCTTCTTGCTATGCTTGTCCTTCTTCCTCTCTTCCTTGTCATCATCCTTCTTTTGTGTACAACCCGCAATGAAATGGCCGATTTGTCCACACTCATAGCATCTTTTTTTACCTTCCCTTGATCTTGACTTGCCATAGCTCTTCTTGTTCTTGTAACCACTTCTCATAAGGAATTTCTTGAACCTTTTGACAAAGAGTGCCATCTCTTCATCATCTTCTTCCTCTTCATCGCTTGAATCTTCCTTCTTTGCTTTCTTTCCTTGCTAGCCTTCAAAGCAATGTTCTTCTTCTTGCTAGATTGGGCTAGCTCCTTGATGTTATGAGCCTCCTTCCTCATCATCTCATCACTCAAGATCCTCCCAAGAACCTCATGGGGAGTGATCGTGTGATAGTTGTCCTTGTCTCGGATATTTTGGACTAGGTTGACATTGGTTGGAGTGATTGCCTGAACCATGATCTTGACCACCTCATAATTTGTGAGGGTCTTGCAACCAAGTCCCTTGGCTCATTGAAAAGCTCTATGAGACGGTCAAACATAGCCTTGTAGCCTTCTTTCTCCTTCTTCCAAGATATATCTTCCCAAGGTGCCCATGATGAGCTCAATCTTGGTCTCCTTCACGCTTGATGTGCCCTCATGACAAACCTTGAGAGTACCCCAAATTTCCTTGGCGTCTTCAAGCCCATCAACTCTATTGAACTCACTTGGATTGAGAGCTCCAAGTATGGTATTGACGGCTTGGTAGTTGCGGTAGAAGCTTTGCTCTTCGGCGGGAGTGAGGTTGTTCTAGTCCACGGGATGAAAACCTGTTTCTACAATTCTCCAAATAGTAGGATGCAAAGAGATTAGATACATCTTCATCCTATGCCTCCATTGCGGGTAGAATGTGCCATCAAAAGGTGGTGCACGCCCGGAGGGAACAGAGACATTGGATGATGATGTGAATTGACAATAATCATAAGGAATTCCAAGCCCCTTCTTATTGGCACCACTAGAGTTCCCATCATCCCTAGATATGTCAATAAGATCTTTTTCTTTATCTTTACCTCCGGTCATATTGATTCTCCCAAGTGGTCAAGCTAATATTGGGAGATTAGCCTCTGATACCAATTGAAAGGATCAATATGACGCCTAGAGGGGGGTGAATAGGCGAAATGACAAATTAAAACAGCAACCCGAGAGTTCAAATAGGATATACGATTTGGGTAAGCACTGTAGGATCGGATATCCGATATAAGCTGCAGCGGAAAGATTGGATCTAGAGCACACGAAGCAATTTTAGCAGGAAACAAGCTCAGATCTACTAAATACAAGTATAAAGCAAGCAAGTAGTAGTAGTAGACCAAGCAAAACAAGATAACGAAAAACAAGTGCTAGGAATGAACCACACGTGACGAGGAGCTTGCACAGGATTTTTATCCCGAAGTTTGGATCCTTGAAGCTCGGGTCACCAAGACCTACCCTCGTGGCGGAGCACAAAGCCCAAGCTGATTCCACTAGTGAATCCTTCCCATGCGGAGGCGGATTCGAACCCTCACAAACTTCCGGAGGCTCACTGTTGACGTCAAATAAATGCCAATTTTATACGTCAACATATTTCGGAATTCCAGCATTTCGAGGGAAAATCAAGGTTTATACTAACATTTTATTTATTCTAATAAAGTTCCATAAGTTTTGGTGAGTTTTAGATCCACAGGTATAAAATGGGACAAACCAGAGCCAGACCGGGCAAAATGCCAGGCCGACCAACCCACCTAGACCGGCCGACCTGGCCACGTCACCGATCCAGCTCTGTCTTCTCCCCAGTGGCATAAAAACACAAAATGAGGACATCTAGACCATCCACTACCGTTGGTTTGATCGAATGGACACGGTTGCTTCACAAATGAGCATTGGATTCCTTTCTTGCGCAAGTCCATTTGATCCACCGGTTTAAGGGGTTAATCTACACCATCAAGGGAGAATCCTAGAAGAAATCCACGGCCGGAAGGTGAAGAAGGTGGGTCGGCCGATCCACTAGACCGGCCGACCCACTCTTGAGCCCCTTTGGATTCCCCTTTTGAGGAGGGTTGCATGACATGTGTCCCTACACGTGGAGCACCCCGGTTGGCTACGACACACTATAAAAGGACCCCTACACCTCACTTGTAACACAACACACAACACTTTTCCACACTTTCATTCCACTTATTAGAGTAGCTCTTAGTTAGTAGAAGTTGGGAGATAGAGTCAAGTCGAGCTGATGCTCGGAGCACCGAAAGTGTCTTCGGGAATTCGGGTAATAGCTCATGTACCCTTTCCTAATTGTTTCAATTAGTGAGATCACTTCATTCATTGCTTATGTGTTGAACTTTATTTGAGCTGAATATATCTACATAAATGAGTTATGTAGATTTGCCTTACCGGTAGCTTGTATTCGTCTGGAATCAGTTTAGGTTCTCACTCATATACTGTTAGAGCCAGGAATTGAACCTAGATCAACTTCTTTTTGGTACTGAGGAAGATTGATTAGCAATAGTAGCAGACGTGGTGTCTGAGACTAGGACTAACTTGGTTTACACCTGGCCCACGTATATGTGGCAGGTGGTGACAGCCCTATCCATCCTTAGATACTAAGTATCTCGTGCATAACCCACAGTGTCCGGCTTTGGATCAGTAGAGCCAAATCGGAACGATCATAACCATTCGGGATTCCAATTCAGGATAGCGGGTGGTAGTGAGTGTCCGAGCTCCGACGACAAATATCAAGTGAACCATTATTAGAATACCCCAAGCTCGCTCTGTAAACTAAATCACACGATCTTGTGAACTTAATACACTTGTCTCGTTGTCCACCCAACTGTCTATCTAGCTAGAGTAGCGTTCTCTTTATTTGTGTGAATATTTATCATGTGTGTGTGTTCCGGTCTTTTCATTTATCCTAACCCCCGTTACCTAAACTGGCTGGTATTTTAAATAATTAAGATATAGAGGTTTATCTCTTTAAACCCTCGTTCCCTGTGGATTCGATAGCTCTAGGAATACTCCTGGTGAAAACAACGAGCGATATCCGTCCGCTTGCGGATTAATTTCTTTGAGCGTAAGAATCGCCAACACTCACCACAACACTTGGGAGCTCACCGGCGACGCCTAGCCGTCTAGGAGCCCTTCAATCCTCCAAGAGTAATAGAAGATGCTGAGAAACCGGGGCAAAGGACGACCAAGTGCTCAACAATGAATCCCCAAGAACTAATTGGAGCACAAGGTTGATCTCCTCTCTCGATTTGATGTCTCAAGGAAGAACTAAAGAGAGGAAGAGCTAGGTTATTGTGAGCAAGAGAATGGAGTTGAATGCTGGAGTGAATGAGCTGGTTGCTGTGGTAGGTGAATGGGGGAGTATTTATTTGGTCCGGCTCAAAATGTGACCGTTACTGTACAGACCCAATCGGATATCCGATTCAAGTGTGAAGGAGCAGATCGGATATCCGATATATAGTCTCTGTTCGGTTGGAATTATTTCTGGGCTGAGAGCAGTGAGGTGGGATCAAATATCCGATTTGAACACAGTGCATCAGATCGGATATCCGATATGTAGGCCTTGTTTGTTTCAGATTAAATCAAATTAAATTAAATTAAATGAAAATTTGTTATTTTTTTATAATCCAAATGATGTAATATTTTGGAGTCATTCTTATGGGGTTTTAAATAGTACTTCTTAAAGTTTGTCAAATATTTTTTTCATAATTTTTTGAACTCTTTAAAACGTATTTTGAGAGGGTCACAAATTTGCTACAGTAAAATGCAACTCTACATTAATATGAAACAAACAAGGCCGTAGTCTCGGGCTCTCGGCCAAGGCACAATTATTTTTGGAATTTGACTTTTGGATGTTGTGCAAGGCTCGGATTTGTGGTGTGGCTCAAGATTAGGCTTAGCAACTAAATGTTGAGCACTAAATTATCCCTTCGTACCTTTTTCTCAGCACCATCCCCTTTATAGTACGGCATCCCTATATGCAATAAAATAAAATACAATAAGAATGAAGCAAGTCTTGATGCCAAAATTGATCATCCAAGTCCATAAATTTTAATCCGGCAATCTTTTTTAATCCCTGCACTTTCTCTTATCACAAATACATTAACTCTATAATTTATTGTCATTTACCACCAAAACCCACTAGGGGCCTAGATGCACTTTCAATAAATTATGAAGCTCACAAGTTCTCTTGCTCATGTGCATTCCTAAAGTGGTGCCAGTTTAGTTATCTTTTTGCATTTTGCTAACAAGAAGGGGGAGGAAAATGTGCAAAAACCAATCTCAATTGCTTAACAACTGGCTATGGGAGTGATGGAGAATGACATGCTTCAGTTGTAGTGAGCATGTGTTCAGGGGGAGCATGCGAGCTAAGAGCAAATTGTGAGCCCAAAATTTCAATTTCAGCACTTAATTTCATATGCATTGATCTAGGGGGAGCTAGGATAAAGTTCATGTGCTTATGCTATCGCCTGCTTGACTTGTGTTTGTGCTTTGCCTGCTCTAGATCATGCAATTGCTAGCTTGTGCTCAAATTCCAGCTCATACCATGTACATATGTATCTTGCTCATGAATTGTCCCATACATTTGGGTTGTATCTTGCTATTGCTATGGTCATGCTTCGCGCATGTGTATCTTGCTATTGAATAAAATTGTGCCGTGATGCATTGTATCTTGCTCTTGACTAGATCACATCCACATGTGTTGTAACTTGCTGTTATATTGGATCATGCTCACCAAATTGACTAGAATGTGCTTAGGTTTGGATGAGCTGGCTTGTGATGTGCTCAAGTTGGCTAATGCTCAAATATGCTCAATACTCGGATTTTGGATTATTGGCTAATGCAACTAACCCCCTGCCATAGACGCTTGTACTTGTGTTGCTTTGAGATTGATTTTGCAGGTCTTGTCACCAAATTGCCAAAAAGTGGGAGATCGTAAGTCTTGGGATTCCTAGGTCTAGGGTTTTGGCATTTGGTGCCATGTCAACCAAGATTAAGGATCTTATTTTCCTAGATTTATTTTAATGATTTTGGTTGCATACGTGTCGAGGATCGAGCATGACAGGTGCGAGTCACAGCCTCTGGCAGGACGGTTCCATTGAGCACTCAAGTCATCGTCTCTATTATGAGTCTAGCCATGTCTAGAACGTTCGAGAGCGATCGAGAGAGTGCCAGGTGTCCGGGGGTAGTTCGCTTTGTGTAAAAGTCACCGGAAGGGCCGGAAGGATCCGAGGCGCCTTGTGACGTTTACGGGTAGGTTTTATAGCAGCCAAGTTCACTCGAATCCCTTAGGCGTGAAAACCTCCCGCCCAAGCCAAGTCGATCCTATCCAAAGCTCAAAAGCCGACAAAAGAGCCTAACAACCCGTACAGAGCATCCGAGGAGTGAGAGAAAGAAAGGAGAGAGAGAGAGGTTGGAGTCTAGTGGCCAAGTCTGGGGCCACAGGACGCATCTGGCCGCCATCGGATGCATCCGGTGCACATCGGACGTGTCCGGTGAGGCGTCGGACGCGTTCGATGACCTAGGGCAAGGCGCGCAGTTGATTTTTCGGCTAAGTCCCAGACCGACCCATCCTACAAGCTCACTGTCGGACGCGTCCGATAAACTGGTCGGACGCGTCCGATGCCGGTCACGCCACCAGTCGAACACCTCCTGGGCACGGGCTGGACGCGCCAGCCATGCTCATCGGACGCGTTCGATGAGCAGCGAGCCTAGATGGAATTGATCTCAGCCGCTCGTTTGAACTCCGATTCGCCCACGACTTGACAGGTGTCCCAGGCGTGTAGGGGTCTATTTAAAGGACTCGAGAGAGCCCTTCCATATGTCCCCCTTGGCTTGTGTGTTCTTGAGAGCTTCTCCCATGGGTTCCCCCTTGCCCATGTCCATCTCCACCAAGGGTTAGGGTGAGAGGAGAGGAGAGGAGAGGGAGAGAAGGGAAGAGGTAAGCATGGGTTCCCCCTTGTTCTCCGGTGTGTTCTCCCGCGTTTTGGTCGGTTCTTGGTCTCCCGGACATCCTCTCCAGTGCTCTTTGGGTCCTTTCCACCGGAGTTGAGACTACACCTCGCCGTCCCCGAGCTTCAAGTCTTCACCGCCATATGACTACTTCGTCTGCAACCACTTCACCAACGAAGCCCTTGCCCCGGTGCAAGGCCACTCGGCTCGTGTCAGGGTGCTTCCACTTCGCCGCCGACGAAGCCGCGTACATCTACACCTCGGGGCGCCGGATCGTTGTCCAAGGTGCCGGGACACTGTGCGTGATCAAGACCTCCGCGACTCCGGCTACGTCAAGGTTTCTGTCTACAAGGTCACATGTGCAAATACCTTCTTCGCAAAGGTCGGTGCCACATCCGGGGTGTTGAAAAAGTCTCCGACTTGTGGAGGATTCCGGCCTCGGTGTGAGGGTTAGGAGCAAGCCTTGGGCTTACGCCCTAAAAGCTCGCCGAGTGGATTTGCGGGCATGGGACGAGAGAGTCCTGGTCTCTCTTCGGGGAGATTCCGCATCGTGGAGGTAGGTGCTTTGTGCCGAACCACGTTAAAAAACGGTGAGCCTCCCTTGTCCATTTACTTACCGCATTTACTTTCCGCTTCGGCTATTGCTCTAGTATTCGCTTCGGCTATTATGCTAGTTTCCATTTTCGTGCACTTCCCGGTAGTTAATTTGAGTAGTTAGTCAATCTAGTCTTCACTCTAGGTTTGGTTAATTAAGTTGACTAACAAAAAAGAATAACCAAAAATAGGAGTTTAAAATTGACCAAATAGTCTGCTTCACCCCCCTCGCTGCCTTAGATCCTTACAACTACACGAGATGGCCACGCCTTGTGGTGATAGGAACCATCATCGATGGTCAGTGACTTACCACTGTGTACCATCGGTACACCCGTCCGGCGGTTATCCAATCCTGCCCCGGCCAATCCACAGTAACCTTGTGTTGTGGTGATAGGAACCATCATCGATGTCAGTGACTTAACACTGTGTACCATCGATACACCCGTACTGGCGGTTATCCAATCCTGCCCGGCCAGCCCACAGTCTTCTAGCAGTTATCCAATCCTGACCCAGTCGACCCTACAGTCTCTGACGGTTATCCAATCCTGTCCCGGTAGACCCACGGTCTCCACATGCTACATAAAGTTGGGCGGCCTAACCCCCATGCTTCCTTCTTACACCGTAAGAGCTCATCATGACATCTCCATGTCAAGCCCCATCCATCCATCACAATCATCCATCAAAATCCCACTGGCATGTCAGGTCCCAAGTTCATCCAAGTCAAATATTTGAAGTGTCGGTGAATCTCGGTTCACCCTTCCGGGGTACAAGACCCATGTCAAAAAGTGGGGACCTAAGCATAACTAAGCTTGTTTTAAAGACCTAAGGGGTCTAAAGGAATCGTAGGCCTCGAGGGGGGGGGGGTGAAGAGGCAAGTTTTAGCCAATTTTTGATTTTTCACTACAAGGGGACTGCCTTATAGCAACATACTCATATGGTGCTATATGTACGCATATGTGTTGCAGGTATAAATAGCATCACATAAGGTAAGTGTTGTTATAGGTGGTGTTGCTAGTTGTATGCTGCATCACAAAATTATATGGTGCGATATGTTTGTATATGTGTTGCTAGCTAGCAACATGAACTTAGCATCACATATACTCATTAAATTGATAGTATCTTACAGCATCACTTAAACAGTCTATTGCAACATCATTAAATGCATATGTATATAATTATATTATTTTTATAGATAATATAGTTGTCACACATAATTTACTAAAATTTATCTTGAACAACACTAAATATGGGCAATAATCAAAAAATGAATTTTATTCGTTTAAATATAATATAATGTAATGTACATCACGTCACATAGAAATGGAAAACAAATCCTTTGTCCATACATATATAAGCCAAAGAGTAATTACTAATTGACTTAAAAATATGAAATACAAAAACAATGTCTACGTAATTCCTATTCTTTTCTATAAATCTTCCGATCTCTCGTCATGGATTGGCTTAACACAATATGCTCTTTCACCCTGTTCTTCTCAAGGCCGTACAAAATCATCCATCTTTTAATCGGTCTCAACATGAAAGCAACACTTGGTAGGCATTTTGTGACTGCAAGAATACCTTAGCCAAAGAAAAAGATCGAGAATATTAGCATAGTTGTCAAAACATTGCTTTGTGCCACAAAATTATGAAATTAAGCCTGCAAGAAGAGCAATTTACACAAGCAACAACAAATGAACTTAATAATAAACTTTCAAAATTATGCTAATTATAACGAAAAGTGACATCAATGGAATCTTAGAAAGCCATCTATATTTTCAACTAAAGTTTGGAGAAAGAAAAAAAGAGGCCACATATATTTACCGGAAAAATTATAGTGCATGATAATAGTGAACTGTTGATGATGAACAGTCAATTAACTAGATGCTAGGGCCCTAGGCAACCAACCAAGCACTAAACTACGGTGACATAAGCAATGTAACAGATTTCCAAATCACAATATGCAGATCTTTTACATTCTGATACAATGGTTCCTTGTGAAACATCATGTATGCCGAAAAGGCATAATCAATTGATACAATTCTTGTTAAAATGAGGAAGTTGCATGACATAGGCAAATGTTCCCTCTCTGATAATAAGTTCAACATGAGAATTTCTGAAAATAAGGCCATCATCAAAGAAAAAAGGCTACTCATTGTATGCTCTATTATATCCAACCATACTTATAGAAACTTTCAATTTAGTGAGAGCAAGGTCATGATAGATGTTGTGGAAAAAAATATTTTCATGGCACAAAAAAATATGAGAACTAAAACAAGCTTTAGGCAGATTCAACAAATAAAATTGACAGTACAGGTTTGTAGCACATAACGTGTTCTTTGTAAGAAATATAATGAACATGCACACCAAAATAAAGCAATAGCCGTAATGGATAATGGATGAATTAATGTATGAGCAAACCTCTTCATAAATATAGGAAGTTCTTGCTGGAGCCGTTGGATCAGGCGACGGAGCGATTGGATGGATGAAAATCTTTGACGGACGAACGGAAGAAGAAACTCTATTCTCTTTAATATTACTAGCAAACATCACTTCACATAGAAATGAAAAACAACTCTTTTGTTCATACATATAGAAGCTAACAAGTAATAATTGACTTAAAAAAATGATAAACACACTTAAAGATAAACCATTTAAATTGCGATAAGCACACTAAAAGTAAGCCGGCTTCCTACTACTAGATTGTAGGAAGACAAGTATTAATGTTGCTTCTACTAAGGTTTTTGCTTGTTCATCCCTTCCAGTGAAGTAAAAATCCAAGTGCATTATTAACCATTGATCTTTTCAACAATAGAATTAACATACGCAAATCGAAGGCTAAACAATAGATTTTCCTTTGACTTCTCCAAGTGTCTTGTCATTCTGTATTTAAATGTAGCAACTATTTAAAAATAGTCGTGAATTATATGTACCGTAATTTATACAAAACTATTATTGGTACCTTCATTGCAGAAGGGTTGGTCTCTTTTTCATGCTCATGTGTCTTTCTTAAAGTGTCTTCCTTCTTCTTGAGCTTCTTGCTACGCTGCAGTTATAGAAAATAAATAGTATTTAATCCAACTCTAATTAAGAATATTTGATATCAGAGCCAAAAACAATTAAGTCTACCACAATTGTTAAAGGAAGAGGAAGGGTGTTCTTTAGATGGTCTTGTGTCACTGTCATAGTGTAATTCTATTGCTTATTTTATTGGGCAAAAGTAGGTTTGTATAAGGACAAGTGGCTATGAAGTTGGAATATCTTTATGTGCAATAGTTAAAAAAAACTACACTTTTCTATATTGCACAACATACTGCAGTAATATAACAAAGGAAAACCATCCACCACTTTCAAATAATTTGCAATTGATGTACGGACCTGAGTAATCACTTCGCAGCTTTTAAATCCATCAGATATCTGCGTTCCAAATATCAAATAACAGATGTACGAGATAAGTTTCTCATAACACAAAGCCATCATAAAAGGCGAAAACTCACCTCGACATGGAGCCTTAGGCGAAGGTTTTGACAACTAAGCTCGTTTCTCTGGATTCAGCCAATACAGCAGAAGATAGCTTCTTCATTCATGTATTTGGAAAACCATTATCTCCCTTATCTACTACACTTAGACCTTATTTTGGGAATGGCTTCAATTCAACAAGAGAATGAAAAGGAATAAATGCTCCCAGCACAAAGAAGCTATGCAGTTGTTCAGAGACATGAAACATCTTCTCATTAATGCCATGAGACATAGCTAGCATCTCTAAAGTCTGACATGCGAATGATATTCATGATTCATCACAGCAGAGCATCATCGTGGGGATTACTCGAGTAATCACTCATCGGAGCGTTACAAATTGCAATTTAGAGGCATTGAGTATGTATGCATGTATCCATTGGAGGTGGGAAGGGGGCATGGTTGGCTTACACGTGCGGATGGGGGCTGCGGGGCATCCGCAGGTGGAGCATGTGCTCTTCTGGAAGTGTAAGCTGCGGGGACCGCACCGAATGCACAGCGTGTGCGGCTTGTTCGGGCAGAGGGGCGGCGCCGGGCGCTCGACGGAGAGGCTGTGCTGGGTTCGGTGAGGGGGCGACACGCGACGGAGGGGGAGCGCCGGGCGATGACACAGGAGCAGCGCCGTGCGCGCGGCGAAGTGGCAGTTCCGGGCGCTCGGTGGAGGGGCGACCGCGGAGGGAGGCGCTCAGCGGAGGACCGACGGTGGACGACAGGCGAAGGGCGGCGGCTAGGGTTGCTTGGGCAGCGGCTAGGTTGGGAATGGCTGAGCGGGTACCCGTTTTTAATTTTAGAGCGGGTATCCGAACCCGACCCGATTTTATTGAACACGAGAAAACCCGTATCCGACACGAATTAAAAAAAAATGGGTACTACCCGAACCTGACGGTCACCAGAACATACTACACATTTCCTTGAGGTGGCGGCACATGGTGGTAGGGGCGTCCAGGCGACGCTAGGCGGCGAATCCCTATAGGTGGCGGCATCTAGGGTTGTTGGAGACGGACAGTGGACTCGCCAGTCGGGATGGAACTCGGTGGGATAACAGAGGAGTGAATAGGTATAAACAGAGGTTGGGCTGGGCTGACAGATGGAGGCCCATGTGGCTGTGTCCTGTCACTTGTGTGCTGAAAACTTGCAGTACTCGATTTATTTATCCGATTGGATACCTGAACCCATCCCGAATTTACCAAGTACCCGTCATCTCATATCCGACCCAAAGCCAGAAAAAAAAACTAGGTATTACCCAAATCCTAACCTGTTGATTACAATTACCCTCCGGTGAATCGGATCGAGTACCCGCAAGGTAGTACTCGACCCGATTTCACCCCTAGTTGTGCAACAACAAAGGTTTTCGTGAGTAAATTCAACGATTCAACATATGTCTATCAGCAACACATATCATGTGATGCAGAACTATTTCTTAGCATCATAACTTATATGTGATGCTAATTTGTGTTGGAGTAGACATGCACCATGAGATTTCTGCATCACAAGCCATATATGATGCTAAGTATGTGTTTCAATAGGCTAGTTATGTTGTAGTGTTTGTTGGTTTTAGTCAATTTAAACAACCTAAGCAACTAAGCTAAATTGACTAACTAACGAAGAGCTACGGAGCGGAATTAAATGAGCAATTCTAAACAATAGATAGCCGAAGCAAATAAAGAGAGCGGAAATAAATGCGGAAGGAGGTAAAAGGGAGACTCATGATTTTTTACGTGGTTCAGTGCAAGCACCTACTCCATGTTGACGTCAAATGAACACCAATTTTATACGTCAACATATTCCGGAATTCCGGTATTTCAAAGGGAAAATCAAGGTTTATACTAGCATTTTATTTATTTTAATAATGTTCCATAAGTTTTGGTGAGTTTTGGTCCACAGGTACAACATGAAAAAAAAACCGAAGCCGAACCTGACAAAAGCCGGGCCGGCCGGCCACCTTAGGCCGGCCAACCCTCAGCCACGTCACTGATCTGGCTCCAACTTTTCCCAAGTGGCTTAGAAGCACAAATTGAAGACATCTACACCCTCCGTTGCAGTTGGTTTGATCTAATGGACTCGGTTCCTTCACAAATGAGCATAGGATTTCATTGGATTCCTAACTTGCGGGAGTCAATTAGAGAAACCGACTTGAGGGGATGATCTACACCGTCCATGGAGCATCACAACAAAATTGGACGGCCAGATGAGCTAGAAGTGGGTCGGCCGACCCACTAGGCCGGCCGACCCCCCCCCCCCCCTTTGATGCCCTTTGGATTCTCCTTTGGAGGGGGATTAGTGGACAAGTGTCCCTACACGTGGAGCACTTTGGTTGGCTTCGGAGCACTATAAATAGACCACTCTCCTCACTTGTAAGAGCACACAACACCACAACACATTTCATTCCACACTTCATAGTAGAGTATCTCTTAGTCTAGTAGTAGTTGGGAGTTAGAGTCAAGTCAAGCTGAAGCTCAGAGTTCCGGAAGTGTCTTCGGGAATTCGGGTAATAGCTCTTGTACCCTTTCCTAATTGTTTCAATTAGTGAGATCACTTCATTCATTGTTTATGTGTTGATCTTTATTTGAGTTGAGTATATCTACATAAATGAGTTGTGTAGATTTGCCTTACTGGTAGCTTGTATTTGTCTGGAATCAGTTTAGGTTCTCGCTCATGTACTATAAGAGCCAGGCATTGAACCTAAATCAGCTTCTTTTTGGTACTGAGGAAGATTGATTAGAAAAAATAGTAGCAGACGTGGTGTCTGAGACTAGGACTAATTACTCGGTTTACACCCGGGCCCACATATATGTGGTAGGTGGTGAGAGCCCTATCCATCCGTAGATATTAATTATCTCGCGCGTAACCCACAGCGTTCGGCTTTGGATCAGTAGAGCCCTATCGAAATGATCATAACCATTCGGGATTCCAATTCAGGATAGCGGGTGGTAGTGAATGTCCGAGCCCGACGACGAATACCAAGTGAACCACTGTTTGATTACCAAAGCTCACTCAATAAACTGAATCACATAATTTTGTGAACTTATTAAACTTGGCTCGTTGTCCTCCCAACTGTCTATCTAGCTAGAGTAGCTTTCTTTTTATTTGTGTGTGAATATTTATCTTGTGTGTGTGTCACCAGTCCTTTTTATTTATTTATCCTAACCCCCGTTACCTAAACTGACTGGTATTTTAAATAATTAAGATATAGAGGATTGTCTCTTTAA
>SPJY01033140.1:710745-740957 GCA_005191435.1 Raddia distichophylla | reverse complement strand
CGAGTAATCGCATTCCACACAACCACAACCAGAAAAGAGCTAAGGCTCGGCAGGAGTAGGACTGTTACCCGCGAAGGGGTCCGAACCTGGGTAAACTTTGCGTGTCGCTCTTGTCGTGCTCGACGCTCGAATATAACCGAGCTCGAGCTGATCGGCTAGCAGGATAGAAAATCTGATAGGGGTGTGATCCGCAGTGGTTGATCGGAGAACACGCCGTCAAGACGAAAATGTGCTGCTGTTACTCTGCCGAGCGGCGCCGCCCACGCGCACTTCGCAAGTGGCCTCTGACTCGTGTGAACACACCGGTGAGAGAACGAGTGAGACCCAGCCATGGTTTTAAAATCGGCCGACTAGTCGCGATTAGTCGTCGACTAGTCGGCAAGTCGCAATTTTCAGTCAGGTCGAGGTCTCCGACCCGACTTGAACTTGTAGTCGCGCGACCGGACGGCTAGTCGGCGGCTAGCCGCAACTAGTCGGGGGTGTCGGGTCGCTCGACTTGGACTTCACGTGCAGCAGAAAGTTTGGGCCCGCAACGCAGGGATAAAAGCCAACTCGCGGCCACTCGAGCGGGAGTTTTTGACGCACCCGTGCGTCGCCGCCGCCTCTGGCCTCCCCCATCCTCCTCGAAACCTAGCCGTCATGGCGCCGCCGCCGCCGCCGCCACCTCCGCCACTGCACAGGTACCTTCCCCTCTAGTCCTCCCCCTCCTTCCTCTCCCTATCTCCCTACCTTCTTCTTTCTGGAGACGGTGGACGCCTGGACGGGTGGATTTAGATCTGTGGCTGCTCTGTATGTTGATGTTGATGTTGATGTTGTATGTTGTAACTTGTATCTCCCTATCTCCTTCTTGTATGTTGATGTTGCCTGCTCTGTATCTGCCATGCTCTGTTCTTCCTACTACCGATGTATCTGCCATGCTCTGTTCTTGTTACTGCCTATCTATCATGCTCTGCTAGTCTGCTAGTTTGCTACTTTGTTCTTGTATCTATCATGCTCATGTTCAGATGTGGATGATAAAAGGCATGTTCTCAGTTCTTGCTACCCTTAATTCTTATATGCAGGGAGGAACTGCTGCCGCCGATGATCGATTGTTGCAGCAAATGGCAGCAGCAAATGAGCAATATGACCCATCAAAGGATCCCAAGCAAATGAGCAATATGACCCATCATATATATATGCATCTCTGTAATTCTACCTTCATTAGCTGTAGTTTGTGTGCCAATTTGCATTGAAAATATGCTATATATTTATATAATATATAAGTTATACTGAACGACTTGTATCGATTAGTCAATGACTAGTCGGACCTAGTCACGACTAATCCACGAGTCGGTCCCCTAGCGACTCGACTCGACTTTACGACTCGAAAACTATGGACCCAGCTAACTCCTTCTGACGCGGCGGCCAACTTGATGACGGCAAGCTCTCTCTCTGCCGGTCAATTCCGCGGCGCCACAGTGACAGTTGATCAGACCTGCAGAGGTCACTATGGCGGTAATCATCTCTTCATCGGTCCGTCCGCGCGTAGTGTCGCATTGAATGCGCCTGTCCTTCGCAGCAGTGGAGAGCCTTCACTTATAAGACTCCCCTTGGAACGCTTCCTACCACGCGGGCCCCACTCGCCAGTGAGGGGGCCTCCCGCGTTCGCCCCACGCGTTGGGGCCTGGTCGCCCGCCTGACGCGTGGGGCCCTCGCCTGGGCGCTGAGGAGCTCGCCCAAGCGCTGGGGCCTGATCGCCCGCCTGACGCGTGGGGCCCTTGTCTTGGCGCTGAGGAGCTCGCCCACGCGCTCGGCCCTGATCGCCCGCCTGACGCGTGGGGCCCTCGTCTTGGCGCTGAGGAGCTCGCCCACACGCTGGGGCCTGATCACCCGCCTGACACGTGGGGCCCTCGTCTTGTCGCTGAGGAGCTCGCCCACGCGCTGGGGCCTGATTGCCCGCCTGGCGCGTGGGGCCCTCGTCTTCTTTTCGGACTCTTCGTACCCTGGTATTAATTGTACCGACAGAATCGTAGGCCTTGAGGGGGGTGAAGAGGCAAGTTTTACCCAATTTTTGGTTTTTGTTGGTTTTAGTCAGTTTAAACAACCTAAGCAACTAAGCTAAATGGACTAACTAACGAAGAGCTACGGAGCGGAATTAAACTAACAATTCTAAACAATAGATAGCCGAAGCAAATAAAGAGAGCGGAAATAAATGCGGAAGGAGGTAAAAGGGAGACTCACGATTTTTTACGTGGTTCAGTGCAAGCACCTACTCCACGATGCCGAATCACTCAAAGAGTGACCGGGACTCTCTCGTCCTTAGCCGGCAACTTACTTAGGAAGCTTTCGAAGGCTAAGCCCCGGGCTTTCTTTGGACCCTCACACCGAGGCCGGGCTCCCTCACACGTCGAGGGCTATCCTGACACCCCGGCACCTTGGTAGGTGCCGCCCTCCGCTCAAGAGGAGTTTTGTACAAGGTTAGTGACGGAGTCTTCGGCTTGGACAAGGACCGGCGGAGACTTGAACCTTGGTGTTGACGCCGGCAACTTGGCGACCTCCACACGCCCGGAGTTGACGTCGACCACGGCTTCGCTCGGACCTCGTCTCCGGCGAGGTGGAAGCACCCGGTTCCCGCACCAGGTGACCTTGCCCGTGGCGAGGGTTTTGTTGGTGAAGACTTGTACGGTTGTTGGTGAAGTGGTACTGGCTTGGCGAAGTCTTGGACCGGAAGAAGCTCGGGAACGGCGAAGTGGGAGATTTAACACCGGCAAGATGATCCCAAAGAGCACACACGAAGAACTCACTGGGGAACCCCAAGACCCATGCCAAAACCCGCAAGAAAACCAAGCCAAACCATGGGGGAACAAGAGGAGTGACCTTGCTTACCTTCCCTCTCTTCCATCTCCTCTCCTCTCTCTCTCAAATCCTAACCCTAGGTATGGAGGCCATGGGAGGAGGAGGAGCCATGGGGAGAAGCTCTCTCATGAACACAAGTGTGGGGTGGTTGAAAATAATGAGCTCTCTCAACTCTCACCAACCCCCATGAGCTCCTTATATAATCCCCAGCCAATGTTAGTATAAACCTTGATTTTCCCTCGAAAAGCCGGAATTCCGGAATATGTTGACGTACAAAATTGGTGTTTATTTGACGTCAACAGTCGGCAACTTGGCGACCTCCATACGCCCGGAGTTGATGTCGACCACGGCTCCCCTCGGACCTCATCTCCAGCGAGGTGGAAGCAATAGGTTCCTGCACCAGGTGACCCCGCCCGTGGTGAGGGTTTCGTTTGTGAAGACTTGTACGGTTGTTGGTGAAGTGGTACCGGCTTGGCAAATTCTTGGACCGGAAGAAGCTCGCGAAGTGGAGACTCAACACCGGCAAGATGATCCCAAAGAGCACACATGAAGAACTCACCGGGGAACCCCAAGACCCATGCCAAAACCCGCAAGAAAACCAAGCCAAACCATGGGGGAACAAGAGGAGTGACCTTGCTTACCTTCCCTCTCTTCCCTCTCCTCTCCTCTCTCTCTCAAATCCTAACCCCAGGTATGGAGGCCATGTGAGGAGAAGGAACAATGGGGAGAAGCTCTCTCATGAACCCAAGTGTGGGGTGGTTGAAAATAATGAGCTCTCTCAACTCTTACCAACCCCCACGAGCTCCTTATATAACCCCCAGCCCGCACTGGACATGTGGCGCAAATTCGACGGCTCTCAGTTCAAACGCGCGGCTCAGATGTGCTCGGGCTGCTCATCGGACGCGTCCGATGAGTTCATTGGACGCGTCTGGAGGATAGCGCGCGCTGGAACCGTGCTGCTCACCTGTTCGACAGCATGTCTAGCCCACATCGGACGCGTCCGATGCCCCTATTAGACGAGTCCGACGGTGAGGTTCACTTCGGACGCCTCCCAACACTTAGCCAAAATTCGCATTGCTCTACCTGCTCTCGCCTCATCGGACGCGTCCGATAACTCATTGGACGCGTTCGACAGTGAGGTTGCAAAAGGGTCGCCAAAGACTTAGCCAAATTTCTGAGCGCGTGCCCTGTTACTGTCTCATCGGACGCGTCCGATGATTGCATTCTGCTGCAGCCAACTCTCTTCTCTCACCCTCTCTCAACCCACTATCTCTCATGGTCTTGAGTGGCTTGGGATGAGTTAGTTGGTCACTTTGTCGGCTTCCGGGGGTAGGTTTGGCTAAGGATGGGCTCAACTCCAGGTTTGGATGAACCGGGTGGCTTTTGGGCGGGACTTTTCGCGCCTATGAAAATATCTTCGACTTGGTGGCTACGAAACTACCCGGGACACGACACACCGCCTCGGATGCTTCCGGGCCCACTCGGTGGCATCGATACCTATCCAACCACCCCTTCGGACACCTGGCACTCTCTCGGACTCTCTCGAACATTGTAGACCAATCTAGCCAATTCCCGGAGAGACGAAGACCGAGTGCTCAATGGGACCGACTTGCCAGAGACTGAGACTCGCACAACCGTGCTCGAGCCTCGGACACGCATGCAACCAAAAGACATAAGAGAATGTGCTAGGCAAAGTAATGTCCTTAGTTGACATGGCACCAAATGCCAAAACCTATTGGACCTAGGAGTCCTAGACTTACAGGGTCTAAATCATTTTAATTATTTTCTAAACCAGGTTATTAAGGGAAAGTGATTACAATGAATCACTAAGTAAATCAATGGATAATTGACATCATGAAGGCAATATCAATATTGACATGAAATTCATCAATTAGAGTAAGGCATGATATATCATGATTAACAATAGGTAAGTGATACTTAAAACAACATGCAATTTGATAACTTAAAGGAAATACTTGTAAAGCTGGGAATCAATATTCATAAATAAGGTTTAACTCCCACTAGGGAAAGTAAGGTACTCTCCCTAATAAAAGTAACCTTTCGATGTTTTCTCGCACTAGGAACGGTCCCTACTCCTCCCTAATATAAGCAAACATACTTAAGATAGAATGTTAACTCGCCTTGATTCTCGTAGTAGTAGTCCTTTCAACCTGGCCCTCAAACTCCCCTCATGTCCCCTCTACGTCTAATTTATGGAAGTAGCAAGAGCCAAATAAATACCATGGTCATGAGAGTGCAATTATTATGCATGCAATGAAATGCACATGAATGGGAGCTTACAGGACTAATCCTACACTTGTTAGGGTTTCTTTTCATGTTTATCAAGAAAATTTCATGAGCCTTCATTAAACTAATACCAAGGAAACTTATTACGATTAATTTGTAATGCACTAGTAATATGATGCATGACTTACACAATAGTAATAATAGTAATATTACCCTACTAGGTTATGATATAACTATTTGTAGGCTAGATTACCCCAACAAGATATATTTCAGAAATTATTTCCTTTTTAATTAAGAGTAGTGCATCATATTGAAAGTACATGATTCAATAACAAATCCTCAGTTTTATTTTAAGTTGCATGATCGAATTGCTGCATATGTTTCTCTAATCCCCTTTTTTATTTTATAGAGGTAGCTATAAGCTAGTTCTAGGATTATTTTATTATTCCTATCATTTTACTTAGGCGTGGAAAAGGGTTTATATTTTCTAAATTCCTTGGGAATCATTATGTTTATTAATCTAGGGCTAAGTTAATTTCTAGAGACACGTTTCCATAAATAAATGTGTTATATACATTTTTTAATCCTTTTTCTAAATATTAGAAATTAAAGAAATCATCACATGTGAGCTACCTAAATTTGTACAGATAACATTTCTATAGTAAGTAACAGTTATAGTATTTTTGTAGGGTTCAGTAGCATTTCTAGCATTTACCCTAATTTTATCACGAATTATCTAGCTCATTTGCTATTTTTAGTAAATCATATTCAATTTCTGGAATAAAAGAAATAGGAAAAATGGGGAAATCGCTCACAGTGTTGGGCCGGCCCAGCAGGCTGCTCTCGCCAGAGACCTCGCGGGCGAGTGCGTGCGCGCCTGACAAGTGTGGCACTCAATTTGGAGACTACAAAAAGTGTGGCTTGCCACATGTACCTAAGGTGTGGCATAGCAAAGTGTGGCTTGAACCAACAGACCCTTCTTCCCTCCGCCGCCGCAGCCACGCATCCCCTAGCCGCCGCTCCCTTCTTCCCCTCCTCTGCTCTCTTCCTCTCATCATCTCCGCCGACGGAGGCGCATCTGGCCGAGGGGAGACGGTGGAGGAGGCTCACGGGAGGAACCAAAGGAGGAGGCACACGAGGAGAAGGTGGCCCCTGGAGTAGAAGGCCGCCGCCGGCGGAAGCCCAACGAGTGGGCACGGTGCGCAGGTAAGGCCACATCTGGAGACGCGTCGCGCGACGCCCAGAGTTTTCTACCGCCTGGGCGACGCCTTAAGAACCTTGTGTACTTGATTGTATTGGTTTAGCTGCTGCCGCTGCCACAATTGTCCAGTGCCTCCGTGCCGGCCACCTCCATTTCGTTGCCGTCCAAGCCGCCACTGGACCGCCAGCTTCGTCTCCCACTCCGCCTCGTTTCCGGTCATGGCCGCCACCGTTGCGGAGTGCAGCTGTGCCGGCCACATCCATCCAATTCTTGGCCAAGGCGTCGCCGCTGCCTACTTCCGGCCCTCACTGCTTCGATGAGGAAGAGAAGAGAGCGAGGACAGTCGAGGCGGTGGCAGTGACATTGTGTCGTTGGTGGCGGCGACAGAGACATCACTGGACGACGTCAATGGAAGCGGTGGTGACCATGTTGGTAGTGGCAACCACAATGGCGACGGTGATCGCCTTAGAAGCCGTGTGAGACGGAGTCGACCGGCGGAGGGAGCGCGTCAACACATCTCGCCGAAGCTCTAGCGATGTCCAACGCTGGTGGAGAAGAAGCAAGTAGGAAGAAGACGCAAAAGAGGTCAACGAATTGAGTAGTCACCCAATTTCCCCACAAAAATTTGGAATGGTTTGGTCCCTGGATGGATGGGATGGCAGTGAATTCAAAATTTGAAAACCACATACCAACACTACACACTTTTTATTGTAGAGAATAGAGAATATTTAATTATCGTTATGATGGTGAATTTTGTAGTCACACAGCTCAAATCTGGCTTTGATATCACTTTGGCTTTTTCGAACCACCTTTCAATGCTCCCGATCCTTGTAAGGTTTTTTTTTACGAGTCGAGGCTAGGGTTATCTAGCCATCTCATGGGAATATACTCCATTCGGTCATAAAAACAAGTCAATGTTGATTTTTGGACACGTCTTTGACCATTTGTCTTACTAAAAATAAGTAAGTTATCATTTATTTTGTTGGTATTTGTTTTATTATTATTGGCCTTGTTTGTTTCAGGTTAAATTAAATTAAATTAAATTAAATGAAAATTTATTATTTTTGTATAGGCCAAATGTTGTAATATTTTGTAGTCATTTTTGTGGGGTTTTAAATAGTTTTTCTTAGAGTTCGCAAAATATTTTTTTCATAATTTTTTGAATTTTTTAAAATATATTTCGAGTGGGTCACAAATTTGCTACAGTAAAACGCAACTCAACATTAATCTGAAACAAACAAGGCTATTTTAAAGGTACGTTAAGAATGACTTATATTTATGCATGTTTGCACTAAATTTTTGAATGAGACGAATGGTCAAAAGCGTGTCAAAAGTTAAATGCGACTTATTTTTATGATAGGAGGTAGTATTAAAATATCATCCAGATAGAACAGTCTTCAGTCTCTATATAGCATCCAACAGAGTCTCTGTCAAGTTTCTAAATTTAGAGACTCCCCCTCCCAGTCTCTATATTTAGAGACTCACTATACAATCTCTACATCTTTTTAAGAATAGAGACTCTGCTGGAGAGGATGGAAATATAGGGAATGAATAGTGATTTAGAGAAGAGGTATAGAGATTGAAATATAGAGATCCTGCTGGTGATGCTCTAATGATTATATTTCTAAAATGATACTACGTATTTAATTTTTTGATAACTCGCTCTTTTGCATATGTAGGGTTTGTTAGGTACTCTTAGGCTATAACTATCTTTTCTCTTTCAGATTGGTACAAGCCTACCGTGCGGCAAAATGCCTCTTTGTTTGATGTGGTCTAAAGTGTACAGGCTTCAGGTATGTTTCTAGAATGTTTTGTTGTTTACAATGAGATTATTGTGCCATATGCTTTTGCTGTCTGTGCAGATCTTATTTTCTTTACCAAGAGACTTTTGCTAATTTGACAAATAAGTAATGTTTTGTACTGATGCATCCGAAAAATTGTAGAACTGTGCCCCTTGTGGTCATGGCACAACACGTTCAATGTCAAATAATTTTATAGCTTAGCAAAGAAATTAGGCTTTGTTCGTTTCAGCTTATTATTCATTCAGCCAGCCTGCCCACACACAACAGCTTCATCAGCCCAGCTTATTCATTTAGCTCAGTTGCTTCGAATATGCACTAGTTTCAGTTCTATCATGGACTATTATGTTCAGAAAGGAAGTGGTAAATACATGTTACAATTTTGGGTCCTTAAATGAGAAAAATTCATTTAATATTTTCTTTTTCTGTTTTTATTTAATATCGTTAGTAATATAGGTTTTTTTTAAATCAGGCTCAAGTTATTTCATTTAAAGTCGGGACAAGTTAAACCTTGATATTTGATTATAATGTCTTTGTATTAGAACTACCATGTTTTTTCTTTCAGACGAGAGATAATCTTTCATGCTTGTAAATTTTCATGAACTACAAAATTTCTTTGAGAGATAATTCCTTGTAGTTTTGATGGTCGAATGCTCATGTTGTGAAGCCCAGCACGTGGGTTCTTGTCCCATCATGGGTTAAAATTCGGGGCGACTCATTGAATCCCTGCACTAACCCCTAAAAGCAAAACTACAAAATTCTTTAAGTTTCCATGTAGAGAAGTTTATTTTTAGTTTGATGGTCAACACACGATAGAATATGTTTATTTTTGATCAGATTGAGACAAAAGACCCATTTTTCTAGGATGTTTGCCGATTCTTCCTCTTCTTTCCCACAACAAACCAGGGATGGTAGCTTCTAATGCGCATATTTTTGCAAATCTTTTTCAAGTTCGATTTTTGAGAACATTAGCTTACCTCTAGAATTCCATAATATATAACATTGACATTAAGCTAAAATGTGCCAGAGCGAGTGAGAGGCAAGGCTACAAATTGTGTTGGCTTTTTGTTCCCACAAATTTGGTAGCAACTCATCACGCTCACATTGGTATATTCCTCCCCACAGACACATGCACACAACCCCATGGAAAACGGGAGTGAGTTACACGAAGGGGAAGGAATTAGCTTTCCTTTAGAAGTCATGGAAGTGTGGATAAATCGGCATCAAACTCTAGTTGGTAGAACGTTTTGATTTTTTTCTGTTCCCAATATTCGATTACTACGGTGCTAGCTGTGTTCTCTCGCGATGGAAAATCTTCTGGTGAGTCGTATGCCACTATTAATGTACATATTCTTTTTTGGCCCAAAGTATTACATTCAAGTAATATGTTTTTCTCAGGTACCATCCTTCTTTTAACATGTTTGATGGCGTCACATTAGTTTATTAGGATAGGATTTTTAAGTTTTAACTATAATTATACTTGTCTATAAATTTAAAAACTTCCATGTATTCTCAATCTAGAGTCGAAATGGTTTTTATCGACTTGGAGAAAGCCTATGATGTAGGGAGCATAAGGACTTACACATGGTTTTTATCGACTTGGAGAAAGCCTATGACAAAATACCAAGAAATGTTATGTGGTCGGTTTTGGGCAAACATAAGGTCCCAACAATGTATGTTGCCCTCATTAAGGATATGTACAACAATGTTGTAACTAGCGTTCGAACAAGTGACGGTAACGTTGACGACTTCTCGATAAAATAAGACTACATCAAGGGTCGGCTTTGAGCTCTTATCTATTTGCCTTGGTGATGGATGAGGTTACAAGGAACATACAGGTGGATATTCATTGATGTATGCTTTTTGCTGATGATGTAGTACTAGTTGATGGAAGCTGGACGGGAGTAAATAGGAAATTAGAGTTGTGTCGTCAGACTCTAGAGACGAAAGGTTTTAGACTTAGTAGAACTAAAACTAAGTATATGAGATGTGACTTTGGTACTACTAGGAGGGAGATGTTAGTATGGAAGGTCAAGTAGTGCTCAAAAAGGACACCTTTTGATAATTGGGATCGAGGATACAGAGAGATGGTGGTATTGATGAAGATGTTAGCCATCGAATTAACGCGGGATGGATGAAATGGCGCCAAGCATCTGGCATCCTATATGACAAGAGGGTGCCGCAAAAGCTAAAGGGTAAATTCTATAGAACGGCGATTAGACCTGCGATGTTGTATGGTGCAGAATGTTGGCCTACAAAAAGGAGGCATGTTCAACAGTTAAGGGTCGCAGAGATGCATATGTTGCGTTGGATTTGTGGGCATACAAGAATGGACTGAGTTCGCAATGAAGATGTACGTGATAGGTTAGGGGTAGCACCAATTGAAGAAAAGATTGTCTAACACCGGTTGAGATGGTTTGGGCATGTAGGTCTCAGTGAATAGTGGAATCCTAAGGAACGACAATAATATGAAGAGAGGTAGGGGTCGGCCGATTTTGACATGGGATAAGGCAATAGAAAGGGACTTGAAGGAATGGAATATACCTAGAATTCTGTCCGTCGATAGAAGCGCTTGGAAAGCAGCTATTCACGTGCCTGAACCATAAATAGGCTTTTATATCCTTTATTAATAACTTTTAAGGCATTATATTTATTTAAATACTTTCTTTCTCCTCCTTTCTTTCTTTTCCCTCTCTTACCCTTCTTGACGGACACTCATATTGGGTTTCAACTCTAGCCTACCCCCAACTTGTTTGGGATTAAAAGGCTTTGTTGTTGTTGTTGTTGTTGTTGCATGTATTGTCAATCTGCATATGGTTCAATAGAATACACATAGAACCTGAAAATTGTGCAGTTGTCACATAGAGCCCTAAACTTGTTTTGCGCAGTTAGACCTCCAAACATTTACAAGTGATTAGCGAATCAGTCGAGGGTGTGGTATATGTATAAAAATAAGGAATCAACTAGAGCTTAAGAGTTAATATTCATTAACCACACAGAAAGTGCTTTGGTTGGGCGGTTCAAAGACGACAACGTTGTGGCCAAGGCTAAAGAGCGTTACCACTATTCATTGCCAACAACGAATCACATTTCGTAGGCTTATGCAATAAATTAAATGAATCTACTTGGTAGCCTAATTGTCCCATGCTTTAATTAATGGCGTTTAATTACCCTAGATCTGGGACACCTTGTTGCTTGACCCTCCTGATGCATGATCCCATGACGATGCCAAAGCACGAGCTTCTCGATGAGGTGTGTGTTGTGTACGGTGGTGTCAGAATTTGACATGAGCGTGTTGCAGCAGAGAAGGTTCCTAATGCAAAATTCCATTACCATGTGTCTATGCCTCATCCTTGTAGACCGCATGTCTCTACTTGACACCGAGTTCATTGCTCGACACGCATTGATGTGATAGAGAGGCTTGGTAGAGGAAGGAGACCGATGTGCTCTATTATGGAAGCACAGAGTGTTGGGGATGAGAGATGCCATGTGGGTTCGCACTGAAGGTAGATTTTTAAAATAAAATAACATGTGCATTGTCCATATGTTGATTTGTTAAATCAGTCGACATGTCACTCATCATTTCCGTGCAACCACCTTCATGGGTTACTTGCATTGATTTGGAGTTTTATGGTGGTTAGAATATCTGCCTTTAAATTTAGGGTCTCATGCAGACACCACACAGTAGTTTAGGGGTGAAGTAGGCCTGTTCCTTATCAGAAAACATTTATTAAAAGAAATATTTTTCATGTAATTGACCATAAACGTCTATGGAGTACATTTTAAGCAAGTTAGCCTGTGCATTATTTAGTTCCTTCAGTTTTTATTTTGGTGGGCTATTTTAAATATATCCTAATAGTCCTCCATGGTCGTGCCCCGTAGCATGGCAGCACCCGTACTATTGAAATGGTTCGTCAGTAGAGATGTTCCCACTGGTGCCTCTTCTTCCAATGGTACTATAATTCCTATTCCTATCCCTTTATTCCCTTTTTTGGTCTATCTACATTCAAGCATTTGTTTTAAACTAGATCTTGTACTTGAGCATTGTTGCGCGCCTGATCTCATGCACACAATTTGGACAGATTTGACCCTGAACACATGTGGAATGAACTATTTTCAAACGCATATGATGTTAATCAAAGCAACTGCGTATGAGATTTATGTATCTAATAATTCATTGATTCTTTGCTTGATTTATAATGGATACACGACTTCCCTTTCATAGAGATGACTCACTCGTTATAGGAAAGCAAGCTAAACTAATCTTATCACCTATCGAAACTAATCTTTGTTAATAGTACCTTGTATAGGGCCCTTTTTGCTATTTTTCCTTTTGTCTTGTACCTTGTATATTTGGCCCATTGGCCCTTTCGAATAGATGAGCTGCCCATTTGACATGGTATCAGAGGCATGGCTCCAAACCCTAGCTCCCTAAGATACTTCCACCTGCAGCCGCCGGATTCCTCACCGGCGGCGCCACCACCGCCGCTGCCGGCGACCCTTGCTGGCCGCGCTCTCTCTCTCCCCCGATTCAGTCTGCTCTCTCTCCACGAGCTCCTCTTCCCTGTGCTCTCCTCCCGCTCGGTGCTTGGGTGTGGGGGTGGCCGGCGCGCTGCCCCTTCCCGTGCTCTGCCTCCACGACACAGAGGCGGCGGCCCTGCCACCTCTTTGTCGACCTCGCGCCGCCGGCCTCCCCGCGCCGCCGCCGGCCAGCCCGCGCCGCCGCCGGCCAGCCCGCGCCGCCGCGGGGGAGGGCCGGCGCGCCTCCCCCGTTCCCTATGCCGATTTTGAAACTAATCTAATATATAACCTGTTGCAATGATGGAACCTTCTTGTTAGAGTAGCATGGTTACTTTTCTGTATCCATGGCTATTGTCCGGCTGTCCGCTGGCCATCTGGGCTATCCACATACCATCTGGGCAGTCCTGTGCTGGGCACAGCAAGCAGAAATGTGCAAAGGTAGTTTCATTTTCAGTGTCAGCAATTTGCTTATATTGTCAAATACTGGTTGTATGAGCTCGTTTATATCCCTGATTTATTGTAGTAATTATACCTGAAGCTTAGCTTAAAATCTTTTAGATACAAAGATATGCTTAATTCTAAGCATCAAGCAGGGTCCTCTATTTTGCCTTATGTTCAGCTTCTCTTGGTTTGTAAGCTGAAAGCAACTCAGTAGAGCCCTAACTTTGCTTCTTACCTAAGCTTCTTTCTTGGCTTTGAAAGTCAAATGAAATTCATGTGTATATGCTGACATGCCATCACCTATGAACGTAACTGTTTGCCTATGCTTCTTTCTTTAGCTTTGATAAATGTTATTCATGTGGTACATGTTGGCGTGTCATCACCAACAAAAGAAATTTTGCTGTATCACTATTAATAAATTCCTCTTGCATGGTTCAGTTGAGTTCATATCCACGACTGTTGCAAACTCGTTAGAAAGCATGATGTTGTTATCCGCCACAAAATCTGATTTAGCAATATTAGTACAATGCCCGTCCTTTGCAACAGAACTACAAAAGGGATGAAGGGGAAACATAATTCGGGACAACATATGGAACTATAAAGGGCAATAGAGTTTGGTGGACAATAATATTTGACTATTGGTTAAATGAACGTAGCCTAAAAAATAAATAATCTTAATTAGTTCACCCAGGTTCTTAAGGCATCCTTAGTGCTACCCCTATCTTTACTCCATCCTCCCCCTAAATCACTGTAGCTAATAAAATATATAAGAGAGAAATGTTGGGACGGGATTGAATAGTGATGAGATGGGGAAGTTTTAGGTATAGCATTGGAGATGCCCTTATAGTGATGAACTTAGGGAAATGCGCTGATATATCAAACCTCCTCCCCACGTAGTTCCATCTTCATCCCCTTATTCCTGGAGAAGAAGGGGGATCGAGGTGGCGATGCATGGAGAAGAAAGGGACGCCACAACCTCGGTTCGAGGTGGCAACACATGATAGGTTTTGGAGGGGGCGACGGGAGTCGATGGAGCAGAGGAGGCGACGTGGTGTTGGGGAAATCACACACGAGGTGACGATCACACGAAACAATTTCAACACGCCTAAACACACCTCCAGGAACCATGCTAGTAGATGATCATGAATCTTTACCTTACGACGTGCAGTGTAGCGGAAGAAGAGTCGATGAAGCCGGTTCACTGATCTGCACATCGTCGTGCAGGGGTGGCCGTTCGCGCTGAGCCAAGTGTCTCCTCGCTTGACAACACCATGTCCGTCATCGTGGTCCTTTGAGTTCCCAATTAGATGTACCAAGGTCCAATGACGGCATGCTAGCGCCAGGCGCGGACGGGAGAGAGACGACGTCTATGGTTTGGTGGAGAGGGAAAACCTATTTGCTCATCCGTCTATCTCGTCCTCTTCACTGCCTTCCTTTGTATAGCCCTACCATGGGCCCTCTACGTTAGAGGTCCCAACCCGATCCATGACCCGTCTCAAATGGTCCATGTAGCCCACGTCATACGTGATCCCACATATCATTGAACTCACATCTAATGTGGCATATGATTGTTAATTGCGCATATAATTCCTTCATGTGGAGTTTAGCGCTGTGCTCAACAGTCTTGTAGGCGGCGACGACTGTAGATGGTGCCGTGAGGCAATCAGGTGGAGTGATGTAGGCAACGACAGCCAACGGAGGAGGGGAGGCGAGGTGGTGCACTATGGGTAGTTCACCGATCTTGGAGACGGGTGATTCACAGGGGGGTGGAAGGAGAAGTCGCATGCGATGCTTGGGGTCGTGCAGTCTTGGTTCATGGGAGGAAATGGCGTAGAACTCAAAATTTCATTGATAGAATACAATATTTGTAGAGTATCCTATTTGACTATGGGTTGTCAGCCTGCGAGGTTCTCTTGTTCCACCATGAGGACACGGGAATCCCATAAGAGATTGCGAAGAGAAACCTGCGAAAAACCATGTGGTAAGGTTCCTTGTGCTTGGCGTTGATGTGGCTCGGGCCTGCACACTTGATCAGGGGCTCTTCACAAAGGCTTTGCGTTGCGTGAAAGTTTGTACGGCAGATGAATACATTGTAGTGTCCTATTTTGCTCACAATCCTCCTTATTAGGCTCTTTGGTGCTGTCTTGGCATGGAGGAAAGAGGTGACCATGATGGCACATGCTATTGGGAGCAAACCAAGGACGCTGATGTATATATGATGTAGCCTGTTGGATGATGGGAGAGGGAGATGCAGTGGAGTAACAAATTGTACTTTATGTTTGGAAAGGAAGTCCAACTACATATAATTCGGCCTTTTAATTCATGTGTATAGATAAGAAGGCAACATAGCTAACTTTTGCCTTCCTCGCTGAAATCTTACACTTCTATAGGGAGTCTTAAAAGCAATTGAAAATGAGAAGAAAAATGGTACGATTTTTGTGCCAAGCCCATTGCGGTGATTGTGGGAATTTCCACCCAAATACCTTTTGCCGTAGGACCGATGCTGCATTCAACAATGGAGATTTGTTTCGCTAATAAATTTCACATTCAGACGACCCTAGTTCAAGGGACAACATGAGCAAGGAAAGATTACATGAAGAAGAAGAGTGAAGAGCAGATCACATGAAATGGCCAAACCAAGCATGGATCTTTCCTGAAACTTGCTCATCTTGCCGAGGTAATGGAGGCAGAGCTCGGCGACGAGGGAGATGAGATTCTGTTCATCGCTCGGGATTGGGGGCGAGCTTTGGTTAGTGTTGGTGCACTCACTTGTGTTGAGAGGGAAAGCGTTAGCCGCAGCGGTAGCGAAAGAGACGATGTGGGTTGGGCGGGAGCGACGGCGGAGACCTCAGGGTCGGAACGTAGTGCAATGGGCTGCTGGGAGCAGCGGTTGAATGCAGTCTGTGCTACTGCTCTAGGGGCTGCGACCTGGATCTCCAACATCATGGGCGATGGGTGGGATCGGAGTACAGATTGTGTGGAGGAGGAACAACGTAGGGTGGATGGCTAGGATTGTATGTTGGCTTCACCACCACCGGCACCGCCGCGACTACAAGACACTTTATAGTAGTTTAGCAATTAGCAATATAAGGGATGATCTGGAGAAGCATAGGGGTTTTATTGCCTTGTTGGAGCTTTATATGGAAGTCGTATTTGAATGACTTTTCCATTTTTGCTTTTTCTTTGGGAGGCACGATCGGAGATTCTAGTGCAACAACTGTTGAACTGTCTTTTTTCTGCCCTATTTTTAGTAGTTTTATGTGGGAAACTAACTTGCTACCATTACTTTCTTTATATTAATAAAATTAGTAATATTAGCATATGAATATGCATTGTCTCCTTTGAACTGAAATAGATATCGTATGCATTTTTCTATGCATTTTGTTGTGCTGTTGATGAAGATGCATTCTATGGTCTATACTTTTCATTTTCTTGTGTTCCCTTTAGCTTTTTTGTTTATTTATTGACATTTCTATTGCTATCTTTGTTTCAGCAACATATGAGTGGATTTATGGCATTCAGGTACTATTTTACGTTGCATTTTCCTTAAATATATCCCTTTTTTTGTTTTTAATGTGTACCTTTTGACTTTATTCTGGATCTTTCAGTACAATGCGACCCAAAGTTGCTATGATCGGAATTGACTTTGGATGCAAAAATTCAAGAGTTGCAATCATAGACTCACTGGTATGTAAAAAAAATTCAAGAGTTGCAATCATAGACTCACTGGTATGTAAAAAAATGTGTGCGCTCTTTCTTCTTTGCTATGCAACTTGGTACTAGTCATCTACTCCCTCCGTCCCTAAAAGAATGGCATTTTAGTTTTGTCCTAAGTCACAATTATTAGAAATCCGTGTAGTATAACAATATATGAATTATACATTATGAAAGTATTTCTCATGGTGAATCTAAAAACATAAATCTCATGTTGCTAAACTAAACGAATTTCTAGTAACTGATGGTCAAAAATATAAATGTTTTGACTCAGGACAAAAACTAGAATGCCATTCTTTTATGGATGGAGGGAGTACATGTTGTGATCTTTTCCTGCTTAACTTTGTTAATTTGCACCCTCATAAAGCAATGATGTTTATTTATTGCGATATGGGTTGGTTGGTTACATGCTTCTGTAGGAAAAAACATGCACTCTCGTATAGGCACATGACAACATTCTAGAAGTGAGATGTTAGATGAGGAAGAAAACTAAAGATACCTTTCCTTGATTGATTAATATAATCTGGTTAACAAATACCTTTTGAAGGATAACAGCCGGATTCTTAACCATAAGACAGTGTCTTTTGTCCTGAACAAATACCTAACTAATTGAAATAGAACATTTAGCCTTAGTTTTGCTAGGACTTTTTTTCCCTAGGTAGTATAGGATTTTTATCACTAATTTGGCTAGAACTCTAAACCTGTTTTGACTGGAGCGCTTATCTTGCACCTATTCATTGACGATGTGGCACTATTCATGTGGCACAATAGCCTATTCCTGAAAACTGTCTCTATTATTCACACACACCTTATGGGTATTTGATGTACTCTTTACTGGATGATCAAGTTTACAATGTTGAAACATGTAAACATGTGTCCAAAACGCTTAGCACAGTGTCCAACCTGTGCCTAACCCCAATTCGGAATGCCTAGCTTGTGTGTCCAAGAAACAAGTCAGCATTGGTCATTTGGTCTCTACATGAGATAAGCAACAATATTATAAAATAAATCAGCAACTAATTCAATCAGGCGTGTATCGTATAGTTAGTCCAAAATTTAAAATTTTGAAAGTATTATCGTGAAAAATTATTTTTGATTATTAAATACATTTAGATTCTCATATTTACATTGTTAAAAATTCTGAAAACTTTTTTTTTCCGTGAGCCTTATGCATCAATGTATTTTTATGTTCTTTTTAGAATTATGAACATCAGCGACGGTGCCACATGCTTTTGCCATGTGGACAAATGTGTCAAGAAAACTACCATTATAAACCGTTGGATACCATATTTCGTAGTTTAGAGGTTTAGTACAACTTATGTGTATTGGATACCATATTTCTAGTTCTCATCAACCATTTCTTATTCCACAATGCACCTATGAACTAAATTTAAATGATTAAACATGTAAATTTTAAAATGATTAAACATGTCTCTAATATCATGGTTCTCAGTACATGAGTGTAACACGCAAGGTAGGCGATAGGTGGTTACATAGTGGCTAGGTGGCATAACCAAAGATAGGATAGACAAGAAAGTGAAGAGAGCGATGAGAAAGGAAAACACGACACTAATTTTCTGTCCTCACAAATGGTTTGACTTTGAAATAATTTACGAATAAGTCGACTTTTACTTGATAAATTTCATGCTTCATACTCTTATTTTGGTCCTTTAAAACCAAAACCGGGTTAACTTGGCTCCTCAATTGATAAAACTAGACACATCCTCTTAATCATCCAAACAATGGTTTTCAATGGTGTCTGCACATAGCCTATAGCGCATCAATTGCCATGTTTGTCTTAAGTTGTTATTTGTCTAGTCAAAGGTATGTTTGTGTCCCATTCACAAAGAGAGAATAATATATTTGCCCCAAAGTTGCTTGCCCATATATCATATTTAGCCCAAAGTTCACTGGCGCTACACATTTGCCCAAAAGTTGCTTGCCTTCCAGCACATTTATCACATTTCAAACATTTGGCAGCATTTTACTTAATTTGGAGGGAGAAAAGACCCATATGCCCCTCCTACTCATATATGTTTTTTTGCTGCAATGAATGCATGGACATGTTGTACTACATACTGTAGAAATTGGATGCGTAGAAATTGGATGCTCATATGTGTTTTTTTAATGAAATGGATGCATTGACATGTACTACATGCTAAAATTTTATGCAATGGCATATGGTACCCACAAAGGGGTATAAGGGTCTTTTCTCCCTTCAAAATAAGTGAAATGCTGCCAAATGTTTGAAATGTGGTAAATGTGCTAGGAGGCAAGCAACGTTGGGGCAAATGTGCAACGGCGGTGAACTTTGGGAGCAAATATGATAGGGGCAAGCAACTTTGGGGATAATGCTATTTCCTCAATTCACAAATGGAGGGACCAAGTTAAATCAATTTTGGTTTTAAGGCTTTAAAACGGACAAAGGATATACTTCATGAAAGGAAGACATTTCACTAATTTAATTAATTTTCCCTTGAAATGCACCACCTTATACTAGGTTAAAGCCCATTCTTTCTCTTCGTTCAATAGTTTTACATTCCTTTATTTCTTTTCAAATTGTGTGGTTCATATCTTGCTTGGTCCGTCAAGGCAGCTCTTTCTCACCATTTGATCCGTTGGTTTATATCCATGGCTTTCTTCTCCCTTTGGCATCGCTGCAGTCCACAATCCACTACACTAGCTTCCTCCCATCACCCACATTCACCTCTACCCATAATTACCAGATTCACGATTTGTTGGGTTCGGGATTTGGGTTCGCAGTTTGTGATTCGTGGCTTGAGAAAAATAAGATTCGTTAAGTGGTATACCTTTGTGATTCGTGAATGATAGATAGGGTTCGTGAATCGCAACCGATCCGCGAATCATGAGTGCAGTGCAAAGATTATAACTTATTTAATAAGAAATTGAATAGAATATAATTTATGGCCCAACTCTCTCATCTTGGTTACTCATTTCTCACCAAGCCCATCTAATGAGCCCACTTTCTCACATGGTCAATCCAACTAGCCATTCCTAGCTTGCTAGTTGGGTCACCCCCTTACCTCCAGCCTCACTGTATGGCGCCTGCACTTCCTGGCTCGTTGCATTGCCTCTCTTCCGGACGTTTCTCCTCTTTTGCAGCGTCTCTCTTGTCTTGCTTCGTCGTTTTCGCTAGGCTGCTCTGTGCACAGTCCAAGGCAGAGAGAGATGGGAGGGCTACTGCAGTATTCATTGCAGCAACCTATCGACACCAAATCTGACTACGATGGATGGATAGCTGAAGAGGATGACTTATGTCAATGGCTATGGTGGCTGGTGGGAACAACATGGGTAGTTCTCCCTCTCTTGCCCCTCTGGCCCTCCCTTGATTCGCTCACTTCTTTCGAATCAGTCACCGATTTGACATGTATTTGATTTGGGGTTCAAGGGGCGTTTGAGTGGATCGGTTATCGTTGCCTCTACCATGAAGGCAACGGCCCAAGTGACCATGCCCACCATGCAAGCCCACAAGTCCCATCACACTATAACCCAATCAAAGAATTTTGTGTCTCAAATTGATTGCACCCCTTGTGCACGCTAAATTGTAAAAATCATTATTTTTTCATGTATGCCATAATAATGTTTTGATACTACGTAATTGCCCTTACAAAACACGAAGTATTATAGATTCATTTCTTTGTACCGTGCATTACATCCTTGCCATTATAGAGGATTTTGGAGGATTTCCTGCATATACGAAATCAAAATACAATGGAAATACATCCTTGACATGTGGGCCCACATGTCATCCTATATTTTTTCTTCCTCCTTCCACCACCTTCCTCCCACCCCTCAATCTCTCCACCTACTACGGCATGCGGCTCCGGAGGGCTCCTTCGGACGGCAGAGAGTGACTTGCGGCCCGGTGAGCCTACTACAGCAAGAGGTGGCAGCTGTTGCCAAGATCAAGACAGAGGCACTCTCGAGCTCAGCCTGAAAGCGGTGCCGGTGACAGAGACGACGAATACCATTTGGTGGCGACGAGAGCTCCTTCCGATGGCGGCAGTGGTGCGAGTTCCCTTTGATGGTGGCGGCAACACGAGCTCCTTCCAACGGCGGCATCCACATGCTTTGGTGAGCCATCAGTTTGGCATCCACGTGCTCCAGTGAGGTAGGCGCGAAGGGATTTGAAGACAGATGCAGACCGAGTAGCGGGCATGGAGCTCGCTACCGCAATGCTTGCTCCAGATAAAGGTCGTTGCCGCTAGGCTTGCCGCTGCCATGGATCTCGCCACTAACAAGCTAGCCGCCGCTCCGCTGTGCCAGAAAACCAAACAATGGCAATCTTGAAATGAAATTTCAAAGGAGATGGCATCTCTAATACTTCGTGTTTTATAATGGCAACTACGAAGTATCGGAACTTCATGATGGCATACATGATTTTTTTTTAAAAAAAAAAAATTAATATCAGAGTACTTTTGAAAATTCCTGTCATCTTGTTGCTGCAAAATTCATCCAGGTTCCTGCTTAGTGAGTCTTTTTCCAATTCCTTCAATTCATATAATTCAGTGTGCACGAGGGGTTTGGTAACCTCAACATGCTTCGATTTTTATTGGTTACTGTGAAAGTGTTTCAGTCCCACTAGAGCTGTGATTGTCCTATGGTTTAGATTGGAGAGCCAAGGACTCTAATATTTTCTATGATGATTTTTTTAAATTATTTTCTTATAATCTTCTTTTTTGTATTATTCTACCGTTTAGATTCTTATCTTGCCTTGCTTAAAAAGTTTCTATTGAATCACTCTTTAAAATGTTAAATGGTGTTCTTCACTACATTTGCTGGAACTGTGGGAGGTTTTAGGAGTTGCTAATGTTGGTGTAGGAGTTTGTTACATCCATGGCCCCATACAGTATGTGGTACTGTAGCGCGAAACAGTATGTGGTATTGTAGCATGGTACTATAGTGCACGGTTCGCCTGATTAGGCTACAGTCAATTATCCAAATAGTCTTCATTATCTCCAGTTAGTTCAGGTCTTGTTTATCTCTTGGCCTTTATTTCTATTAGTCGGTTCTTTATCTCTTAGCTTGAGGATTAGATGGAGTCTGTTAGGGGCACCGTGCATCAGGGTGCTTAGTACTATTATAAATATGAAATTAGAGAAAAGGAGAAGGCACGATTGTTGCCAACTCAAACAAGGATCGGGTGTTGCTGACGATAAACGGTCGGTGACTCCGTATAACCAAGGCGTCGCCGACGATAAATGGCCGTGTCGCCAGCCTCAAGGGCCATATAAGAGTTTTGTAATGATCATTTTCCGGAGTACACTTGTCGTAGCTTCATTCGAAACTGCTAGGATTGGTTGGAGGTCAAAGCCAGTATGTTCACCAGGAGAGGTTATGGTCAGCCGTAGAGACTATCACATTACTTTAGTGAAAGGTTTTTGAGATGTTTTTCCTTTTTTATTAACCCGAGTAGCTCTCGATCATGAGTATCATATGCAGGCTGTATCATTTCAAATCGGGTAGTTTTATTGGAGATCTTGTTTTGCACACAAGTAGCTCTCATTTATCTGACAGATGAGCATTACATCTCATCAGTTTCTTTAATCGTAATCTAGAACTTTTAGGAAACCGAAAAGGATTTCATTCCCCATCAATTTTTTTTTCTACCAACGCTACATTTCAGTTGAGATTTAATTTTTTAGACATTTGATTTTTTTTTCTTCTTGTGCTTGATCCTTGAAGTTAAAATACACCTCTCCACGCACACATTTGTTGCTAAGAGGATTGTTTATCTTTTTTACCAATAACTCAAAATTTGAAATGGTTGTCCAGTTTTTGTGCATATGTTTTTTTGGTCACGAATGTTAACTAGGATGGCAAAGAACAAAATAGTTATATATCAAAATTCTTGCTGCCATAGAGCAAAATATTTGTTTCCAGTAATATGGTTTTCCACTCACAATTTGGTAGTTTTACAAATTGAGGTGAATAGTGCACTGACAATCAACAATTGTTTTCTGTTATGCCATTAAATCATAATCATTTCCTCACACATTTCAGGTGCCAAAAATAGTCTGCGGTGAAATTGGGTCTTCCTTGTCATCATATGTTACTGTCACAAAGCAGAGTTCTGTCATCCCATGTGGATGGGCACTGCAACAGTTGGATGGGTTTGGTAAAAGAGTTGTAGTTGGAGAACTTGCAAAGGCTAAAATGTTGACAGAACCTTCTAATGTTATATTCAACATAAAAAACTTGATTAGGAAGCACATTGATGATGACTATGTACAACAATTGATACAAAGGGTCCACTTCGGTATTACTGAAGGACCAAAAGGAGAAGCTTGGGTGGAAATGCACGGAAAGAAAATTTCTCCTATTGAAATGACCAGAGTCATTTTTTCAAAACTAAAAGACATGGTTCAGATGGATCAACTTCATCATTATCATGCATTAAAGGCAGTGATAAGTGTACCTGTTTTCTTCAATAAAATGCAAAGGGAGGACATAATTTCTGCAGGAACTAGTGCAGGTCTCAAAATTTTGCAAATCATAGATGAACCAGTAGCAGCTGCTCTTTCTAGCACAACGATAAAAGAAGGTATGGTCCTTGTTTTCGGCATGGGTGCTGGATCGTACAGTATCTCAATCCTTCATGTTTCTCACACAATGCAGGTAACATTTCATGTTATTCAGCCATTCTGTTCTTACTAAACGGTTATACTAATATTATTTGCTATGTCTTCTGATTCTGATAGATTAGTTTTTAGCAGGTGAAAGCTCAATTTGGTGATACTTCAATTGGTGGTGATCAATTTGATTATTTAATCTTGGACTATTTAGTTACACAGATCGCCAGAAAATATTCCGTCGACATCACTGGAGATAAATTTGCTATGACAATACTTGCTGATGCCGCGGAGAAGGTTAAAGTAGATCTATCAACCCAACTTGAAGCTATAGTCTCAATCCCTTATCTCACTGCATCTGCTGAAGGTCCTGTTGACATTAACATTACTATATCTCGCTTTGAGTTTGAGAATTTAGGTGCTAACTTATTAGAGCAGATTCAAGTCAAGTGTCAGAATATTTTGAAGCAGTGTGGCCTTACGGACAAGGATATTGATGAAGTTGTACTAATGGGGGGGATGACAAGAGTACCCAAGATACAGAGAATTGTTTCTACTGTATTTGGCAAGCATCCGGTCTCAAAAGTGAAAGCTGAGGAGGCTGTAGTTATTGGTTCCGCAATACAAGCTGCTCTCACAGTGGAAGATCAAACTGAAATTTGTGAGGGCATGATTCCCCTCTCTATTGGAATTGAGTCCGCCGAAGGAATTTTTACAAGAATCATTCCAAGGCACATCACAATCCCAGCAAAAAAGACAATAAAAATTCCTTCCTGGTGTGCTTATGGAGAATCCCTACGGATCAAAATTTATCTTGGGGAGCATGTAATGGTTCATAATAATATATTATTGGGAGAGGTAGATTTAAGGAACTACGGATCCTCATGGCAAGGGCCTCTTAATTTTGAATTGACGTTTGAAGTAGACAAGGACTATATAGTTAAAGTACATACCAGTCTTGAGGGTGCAGACAATTCAAAACATACAGTCTTGATCATTCCGTTTCGTGAAAAGATCTGTAAGGATAAGATCAACATGGCTGTAAAAAATGCTCTACTGGACTGGTCGATGTACACTGCAGAGACCCATGCTCGTTTAAAGAATTGTGCTAGATACATAATGAATAACCTGGAATACGTCCTTATTACCAGCAAGGATGAACTTCCAAAGCATCATTTTGATGAGGCTGTCAAAGTGTTGGCTGATTTGCGTATGGCACTGAGTGGGGATGTTAATCTATTAAAAGTTAAGGTGCTTCAAGCTCAGTCTGTTGGATCAGCGATATTTTGCTGGATGCAGTCATAATAACATTACTGTAATACGTGGCATCCACTCTTTCATTTTGCATTCATTATCTAACCTACCAAAGGATTGTTCTCCTAAATTATGAAAACTGACCTAAGAAGCGATGTGTTATTCTCTGGAATGACATAAAAACCCAGTGCAAACGTAGTTTTTCCCCCCTGTATCGTCTATTCTGTTGGTAGACTTAACTAGTGTGCTGCATTGTCTATGCCGATTGTGGTATGAGTTATGACTTAACTTCAAGTTTGTTTGAATCCTGTTGCAATGAGATGCCATGATGTAATGTGCAACTGGGTGGATCCAAGCTAACAGGAGCTACATTTTGTCAGAGCTTCCTATCAACTACTTCTGCATCAGCCCAATTAGTATCTTGGCAATTAATTAATGTGTATAGTTTTGGACGTACTCAAGGACACTATTTTCAGATTTCTGAATAGTTTTTTTGAAAAAGTGTCGATTTGATCCCTCAACTATATCCGTTGGACCACTTTGATCTCTAAACATCAATACCGGACTTGTAGCAAAACCGGACCAAATTGATTCTTTGACTGGTCAGCGGAGTGGTATTAGGGTTTTTTTTCTCATGTGGCATGGATTCAACTATGTGGCTGCCATGCGTTGCCACATCACTCCCTCTCACTTAGTAATCTCTCTCCTCTCCCACTTTCTCTCTCACTTTCACCTCTCTCTCTCACCTCTCACATCTCTTCCTCCTACCTCTGCGCCACCTATCGCCGCCTCCCCCTCTAATCAATCTCTCTCAACATTGGTGGAGCTCAAGGCCCGACGACGGCGCGTTGTTGTTGGGGACGGTGCGTCTGCTTGGTGACGGCACGACGATGGCGGCGCCACTGTGTTGATGGAGAAGGGCGGCGGCCGTGGCTTATCGGCGGCGCGCCGTGGATGATCAGAGAGGGAGCTCGTGGAAGGCTGGCGACGCCCCGCGTCGCGGAGGTTGGAGTTGGGGACGGTGGTGCCTGAGCCCAGGCGCAGAGTGGGTTGATGGCAGCGACCGCGCGTCGGCTGCCGCCGGTGTCGGAGAAGGCGTAGTGCGCCTCGCCCTGGAGGAGTGACGGACGGTGGCGTCGGGTGTGGAGCTCGAAGGAGATACACCTGTTCCTAGGCAGATAGAAGCGGCGTCGCGGAGGCGGAGGAAGACAAGGGCAGCGAGCCGGTGACGCTGCTGCCGGCCGGGTGCGCCGCCGGCGTGGACCAGCAGTGAGGGCAGCACCGGCTTCCTCCTTGGCTTCTCAAGCTCCTCCTGCCACGACCGCGACCTCGGCTTCGGGGGGGAGGGGGACGGAGGTGAGGCGGCGAGTTTGAGGGCGTCGGGGAGGGGTATTGTCGGGGAGGCGGAGCGACGTCAGGAGGTAGGACGGCGGGAAGCAGTGAGGGGCGGTGAGTTCGCGTAGTAGCGGGACGGCGGCGGGACAGAGAGAGGAGTGAGGAGGGAGAGGAGGCGAAAGAGAGGGACGAGAGAGAGAAAATAGAGAGGCATAGGTGATGTAGCATCCATTTGTCTGCCATGTGTCCCAAAACGGAACGTGTGGACGCCACCCTGGCACGAAAAACCTAAGACCACCGTTTTGACCAGTAAAAGGACTAATCTGGTTCGATTTTGCTATATGAGGGACCTGACAAGTCTGATATTGACGTTTAAGGACCAAAGTGGTTCAGCGGACATAGTTGAGGGACCAAATCGACACTTTTTTCTAATTTTTTTTACCCATTAATAACGGACAACGACCATGCGAACCCAAAAGTTATTTTTCACCTGTTTTGCTAGTCAATTTTGTTTGAACTTGGGCTAATAAACCGTCGTTAACAAATTACAAAATTCATTGTGCTTAAATAACACTGATAAATTCATAACTATAATTTACCCGTTTCTCTGAATTGCACCATAAATCCCTATAGTTTATGGACTACGAAGCCTTAAAATTTGTACTGTACTTTGGTCTAAAACAAGTGTTCAAAAAGGTGTTTTGGTCTTAAACTAGTGTTGTATTTTATTAATCTCAAGGAGTCCGCGTTACTGTTGTAAATCCTGGTGGAAAGCACTAACCCACTATGGTTTTCCTAAGGTATTGCGGGTATACTCGAATTTGATAGACACCTCCCTTTGTAATTGATTGATGATACCTTGAAATTGATAAAGTCCACTGTCTTGTGTGTTCTCTCTTTACATCATTGTTCATTGCTCCTGTGATTGTGACGTGCCAATTTCGTTGTTTTACAAAATGTATTAGCATGATTCGCTCTTTTTCGCTGAACGATACGTTGCTCTCGTTCCAATATGTTACTCTTTTCGTAGGTTTTGTAGATTGGTTCTTGTCTAGGGTTTTCTGGTTTCTAGATCATGTGTAGGAATGCCTGTGCGAGGAGCGCGGAGCGCGATCGGCAAGACAGCATGGCGACGTGGCCAATATGACGGTATGGCGATCGCAGCAGCATGGCGCCTGATGTGGTCGGTGGGTGGCGGTGGTGTATCCGGCGTGAGAGCATCTATAGAAGAGCCCTTACAGGTTACAACATACTTCCTTTTTTCAAAAAATAAGAAGCCCCATCATAATAAGAGCCCCATATTTAGAGCTTAATTCTAATAGCCTAGCTACCTAAAAGCTTTTTGAGGAGCCATCAGGAGCCCTTAGGAATGATGGGCCAAGGAGAGATTTAGGGGGAGGAGAGAGAAATTAGGAAGGTAATAGGGGCTCTCCGATAGTGGTTTTTTCTTCCAAAATTCCTAAATAATAGTTACGAGGATTGTTTAGGGGCTCTTCTAGATATGCTCTGAGCGCTGCAACCCGCCTCGGTGTGGCGCGAGCGCCTGATGGCGAATAGGTGATCAGCGATTCAGCGACTCGGTGCAAGGCATGATGATCTCACCGGCGATCTTGACGGCAAGGGGTTCCGTTAGGCGGTGTCTTCAATATACCCTAAAGATCACGCATCAATGATTCCCCACCATGCGGACACGCTCACGCGATGCAGTAGATCGAAAGTCGAGGGACTTGCGCGACAGCATGATCCCACAGCGTCGCATCCGCGATCTGGCACCGGCTCGAGTGCACAACGGCGGTGACCCGATTTGGCGGCGATTCGTCATGACACGACCTGGAGCGAGTGTGGGCGCACGGTGGAGGCCGACGGCCTAGGGCGGCATGGTCTGCGGCTGTGATGACCGGCGCTGGCGGGGCGTAGGGCGCCAACCGGCGACCCAACAAGACGACTCTTGGTCTTGTTTGTCCATATCGTCCACTTTGGATTTGATGTGCAATAGGGATAATCCGTTTGCCTTTTTAATGGACAAAACGGCGTCCGTCGCATGTGCGGCTCTTGGTCCGCGCATCTATAAGTAGTACAAAGCCGAGAGGCTTGCAGCCGCTGCCCCAGCGGGCCACGTGGCTCGCCTGCCCGGCCGGCGCCGCCGCAGCCGTCGGATCGCGCGAGCCGGGCAGATCCAGCCCGTTGGTTTCGATTTAACGTATAAAAGGTTTTCCTCCGCACGCCTTGCAGGCACGCGGCGGCTTCGGCTAATTGGTTAGCGCGGGCATCTCTCGCGTGGGAGACGCGGGTTCGATTCCCCCCGGCTCCTCCACGCTGCGCGTTTTTCATTCGCTTTTCGCCCGTCGCGCAGCCGCGCGCTTTTCGCCGCGTTTTGTTGCGCGCGCCATGGGCGCGCATATGCGGCCTGTACGCGCAAGACATGCATGTATGCTGCTCGCTCGCCGGCTAGCTACTTCGCACGTACAGGCAGAATACTTCGCTCGTATTGGATGCAAAATGCTAGAGAAAGTGTTGGATGCAAAATACATCACACGTATTACCATAGAAAATTCGATAAAAATGGAAAAAGCTATATTTTGTAACCTGCTATAAAAAACTAGACCATGGTTTCATGGTGAGGGTTCGTACAAACGTATATTCTTTAAAAAAATTAAAGCAACCATAAAAATTCGAACGATAACCAATTCTTTCCTTTCATTCCAGCTTTGTCGTGCAGAGTTAAAATAACAAAAAAAATTAAAACTATAAAAAATACAATTAAAATTTTATGGTGACGGTGCATAAATTAACCTAAACATTAAAAATACTATATTTGCCGATATTAATTACTATATAATAGAAATTAAAATTTGCTTTCATTCTAATAGTCCCGTACAAAGCTAAAATAACAAAAAAAAATAAAACTACAAAAAATGCAATCAAAAGTTTATGGTGAGCGTGCATAAATGAATTTAAACATTAAAAATGCTATATTTCCTTATATTAATTACTAAATAATAAAAATTTAAAACTTCCAAATATATAACCACAGTTCAAAATCATATATTCATGACGATGTGCGCAAAAAGATCTACTTACTTTAAACCATTTAGCATTAAAAAATAGTTGTACGAGGAAATAATCCATTCTCTTCTTTTATTCTAGCTTTTGAGCCCATTAAAAAAACTGAAAAAAATAAGCTTTCTAAACGCGAACGTAATGTCACGGTAATAGCCTATAAAAATAGACATTAAAACTAATTTTAGAAAGAAAATAAAGAAGGGAACAACAAATAAACATGTACATAAATAATAGAAATGAAAAGCTTTTGAAATATATACCTATAATTTAAAGGCGTGTATTCATAAAGATGTCCAGAAAAGGATCTAGCTGTTTTGAAAACATTTACCATTCACAAATAGTTGTGTGCTGAAATAATTTACTCTTTTCTTTTATTCTAACAGGCCTAGGCGTCGACGGGCCATAGGCCCGTCTACTCAACTAGTCTTCCTACATCAGCCATCAGAGGTCGAGCTCCCGAACGTTAAGGAAGCACGAGAGGAAGCCTCTCCTCGTAGATTCACAGTGCTTCCGCACCTACGCTAGCTGTGGATAACATAGACCCCGGGTACCCACACGGCGGGCCTAAAAGACCACCTGACAGGGGATGGACCAAGTCGGGTGGATAAGGACGGTACAACTCGGACTCTAGAAGACTTGCTCGGCAAGAAAAGACATGAAGATAGAAGCCTATCCCTAATTAATAGGGAAGGTATACATGTAATCCAAGATAACTATGTATCTAACTAGAGATAGGAATCCTACCTCGTAACCGACTAGGACTCTTCCTTGTAACCCCACCTCTCCACTATATAAAGGGGGTAGGGGGCCATAGATCGGGACAGATCTGGAGAATCGCATCTACAGCTTGATCACCTCCCAGGTTGATCATCATCTTGTACACATATACCCCATATAATCCCAGAGCACAGGACGTAGGGTATTACCTCCGCCATGAGGGTCTGAACCTGTATAAATCCTTGTCTTGTGCTACCATCGAGTTTGGATCTTGCATGCATCGCCCCATATATAATCATTGCCGGCGGTGACCCCTCAGTTAGTCACCTGTCGATAGTTGGCGCGCCAGGTAGGGGCAGCGTCAAGATCATCTTCATCAAGCCCGATGGCATCGATCAGCGGTGTCGCCATCGTCTCCGCTCTCGGCGCCGACTGCGCCATCAACGGCTTCGGCGACTCCACTTCCCTGATTTGGATCAGATCCAATCTGGG
>SPJY01033140.1:625248-709408 GCA_005191435.1 Raddia distichophylla | reverse complement strand
GGATACGGCGTTGGGTATAGTTCCACACTACCCCGATACCGGTCAGCCCGGCAGACTTGGCTCTGCGGAGAAGAACAAGAAGTTCCTTCACTTGGCTTCCCCCGTCATCGGCGGCGAGAGAAGACCAGGAGGGATGGACTGTGGGACACTCGCCGGAGAAGGAAGGGAGGGCCGGAGGAGAATTGGCGCAATAAAACCACTCGGAGTGCCAGCCTTTGTTGGAGGTTTTGAAGCGAAGATCGAAGTAGTACTTTTTAACCCCTTCCCGCAATTGGAATCCCGCGCCGCCTGCGGCCTTGGGATTGTCCTTGTTGGGATAGGGTTTGAGAAGGAAAAGGAATCTGAAAAGATCGAAGTGGGGAGCGACCCCCAAATAGACCTCACAGACGTGGGTGAAAATCGCGATATGAAGAATGGAATTGGGATTCAAGTGCGAAATCTCCACCCCGTAAAAATGAAGCAGACCCCGGAAGAAAGAGGAGCAAGGAAGGCCGAAGCCGCGGAGGAAGAAAGATTCGAAGACCACCACCTCGTCTGAACGAGGGGTGGGGCAAGGCTCACCGGCGGCAGGACGCCAAGACAACAGCTCTTCGGAGAGGAGCACACCGAGAGAGACCAGCTTCTGTAGCCTCCGTTCGGTCGTGATGGACTTCGCCCACTCCTTCCCGCTCTTAGCAACTTTGGGGGTGGAGGGGGAAGGCGGAGCCATTGCGATCGGAGACGGGTGGCGGCGGAGGTGGCGATGAAGACGAACCCTAGCGGCAGAGCTTATGGAAGAAGCCAATAGACTGGCGCGAAAAACTGGCGAAGCGAATCCATTTTGTTCCGGACTTATAACAACGGGCGGAGTTTTCGCATTCTGGGCCGGGCCTAGGTCTAGCGTCGGATGCGGCATTTCCGCGAGGGGCCCAATGATCACTCGGCTGCCAAGTGGTCCCCCCTGAGAGGTCCGCATTGCGCACTGGCCGCCCGACTAGGAGCAGACGAGCCTAGCTACTCGGATGAAGTAATACTGCGGATTCGAGATCAAATCACGGAGAAATAGCGTTGCAGATTCAAGTTCAAAAGCAGAAGACGTCAGGATTCCCCAAAAGATTTTCATTAGAAAGGGGCTCTTAGGCCCGATTGCATATTTTCCACGGCACAGCACATCGAGCTAGGGCTCGTCGCTGGCTCGTGAGGATGCCGACAAGAATAGATCATTCATCCGACGACCACCTCACACTGAGGATGGAAGCGGCGAGAACGTCCTTCAATGGGGTGCGCGCCGGGAAGAGCCGCGGATGGCCGCCGACCAGGACCCTGATGGCCCTCTGGGCGACCTCCTCCGCGTGTTCCTCTCGCCACTGTTGCCAGCGAGTGACCTTAGCCGCACGAGCCACAGTAGCGCGAGCGCGAAATCCGGCAACGGCGGCCTCCCATGGATCCATGAAGATTTGTGCGACAGGTGTGGAAGTTTCCCCAGGAATCACCGGAAAAGAAAAAGACTCTCGAAGGCTGGTGGTGGAGTAGTACTCTGCCCTAGGATTTCTTTTATACACGAAGGAAGTTCAAGGGCCTGGTAATCCGTTTCGAATACAGTAAAACCATCATCGCGATGGGACGGAAGTGGGAGCGAGTCCGGTTTCCGACGGAAACACGCGCCCCTTCGGCTGTGTGAGAAAAGGGCGCGAAGACGCTTCGCCTCCCCCTATTTAGGCTTGGACTAAAACTGCAAAGGGCGTCCCCCTTAACAGGCTTTCTTAACACGCCGCTGACGGCGGCAATGTGTTAAAATCGAGCCTAATTCGGCCTCGGTGCACCCTGGAGGGAATATCACCGGCAGCGCCAAAGTTAAAAATATTTCACGGCATACCCCATGTTGGGTCACTAGCCAACTTTGCACGCTCAAGGTTGGGTGTTGGTGAAGTCTGGATTCAATTTCTTGAGGTATGCCTTTATAAGGTCGCCAGTTGTATACTGTTACGCGGATACAAATACCTCTCGGCAAAATTGCGTCCAATCGGTATGCCTCCGAAGGCCGGCAAAATTGCGTCCAATCGGTATGCCTCCAAAGGCCTAGGCTGATCCTTGCCATGGTGGGGACAGATACCACTCGGTTGAAATGTGTGCCCCATGTGGGGCTAAGAGCTGGTTCTTGCAAGTTAAGGTCGGACGCCTGATGCTGATATTTTCAAAACGCTAAGGCTATAGCATGCTGCAAGACAGAAGCTGTAATGGCGTGGCTTAAGGCATGCCCCATGACGGGCCAGAGGCTGCTCTTGTATTGCAAGAGTGGGTGCCCAGGAGCCGAATCCTCCTGCCGGAATGACGTGCCCAACGGGCCGCCATCTTTCCGGTATTGGCAATCCCGTTGTGGACCACACTTACCATGGCATGCCTACCTTGGCCTAGGAGGGTTGCCAGCCCACACCAGCCTAGTGTCACCCTGGGTAAGTGTGGCCTTTATCACCCTCGGTGATGACCAAAGCCAGTCCGTCTCGAGAGTGGTCCCAGAGGGCCTCCGCATGTGGACTGCATGGGCCCCGGGTATCCTCTAGAAGGCCTATAAAGGAGCAGATAGGGGGCGATCCAGGACGGTCGGCCGAAGATGGAAACCACTCGGATTACGCGCGAACTTAAGCCGCAAGAAAGGGTCCGAGTTTATGGGATATCCCCATGTAATTAGCAGATCCATGCAAACCTTCCATGTAACATCATAACGGAAATAGTTACCATACGCCCCGCGATTTCCTGTAAACCCTATCCCCCCTGCACTATATAAAGGGAGGGGTAGGAGCCATCGTAGAGAGAGCCATCGAATCATCGATAGGAGCATCATCTTGCATCCCGATCCACCAAATAATCTTAGAGCACAGGAAGTAGGGTATTACCTCCTCTGTCGAGGGCCTGAACCTGTATAACCCTGTCTTATGTTAGCCATCTGGCCTAGTTCTTGAATAGCGTCCCCTCGTACAAATTCATTGCCGGCGGTGACCCCTCAGTTAGTCACCTGTCGACACTAGCTGTTCCGTCAGCCAAATTTAACTGAGCTTGGTCCAGTAAACGAATTTAACTGAACTTGGTTCAACGGACAAGTGGACATTTGCATCCCGGCCTGACATGTGGCACCTCTGCCATCTCGGCGAGTAGATTATGATGTGAGCACCAGCAACAACATGCAAGGCTTGGCGCGGCTTGGATGGCCTAGCCTCGACACGCCTCGGCACAGTGGCGAGGGGCGAGGCTGGTGGTGGCAAGTGTGGCCCACCTAGGGGGCCCTAGGTGTTTGGTTTGCGTCGCAGCTTGGTCCTCGGACCATCCGATCCAAAATCCGAGCCCAGCGTCGCTGTTTGGTTTGCGTTGCTCGATCGAGTGTTCCGTCACCGACTTGTCCCATTGTAACCTAGCACAAAGCCAAAACATTTCACCCGTCCATTCCTCGAAAATCATCGGACAACGCCGTTCTCCTCCATGGCGCCAAGCTGCCGAGGCTCGTGAATGGCGATGCAGAAGCTTTGCGGTAGGTCGTGCTCGTCGCTTACGCATTCCTTCCGCTCATCCGTGCCACCTGTTCATCCTCCTCCTTTGGTGCCTGCAGATCCCCTTCGCAGCATTTCTCCCCTTTTGCCACCGGTATGCTACTTCTATTTTTTTCTTATGATTTATTCCTACTTTTTTCGTTCTGTGATTCTTCTGCTTGTGATTTATTTGTGCGATTTCTTCATTAATTCATTGATTTGGTTGCAGCAACATTTTATACTCAAGATTTGGAAAAATGTGGCATGAAAGATTCTGGTTTGCCTTTCTCTTATTGTTCTAAGTATGGACGATGTGTTCCCCTTCTACCTCTTTGCTTACATCTATCTCATTGATCGATCGATCCAATTTATTGCTACCTAGCTTCCAATCTGCCAAGGAGAGATTCCAGCCATACGTAACTTCAATGAAATGAATTTCTTATGTATGTGCAACTAGTTTGCTTTTTCTTTGATCCAGATCTGTGCGTAGCTTCAACATACGGAAGCGCGCGAGAAACGCGCCAGGCAATGAACTGTGCCGCATGCAGTGGGTTCCACATCAAAATTTTTTTTGAATAGCCATAATTTTTGACTAAGTGCTTCAATCAAAAAACCGTTTGCACTAACGTGTTCCTTGTATTTTTACGAACAAAACAAGATATAAGTTGCCATATAACTCTTCAAACTTATTTGGTAAAATTTGGGTTTCGCCTACTGAAACTTGGATTTCATATTGGTTAAACTTGCCGAACTGTCAAGTTTCATCAGGTTTAATGCAAGTTTCATCAAATTTCAACAGGTCTCATACAAGTTTCTTTAAGTTTCATCATGTCAATTCAAGTTTCAACAGGTTTCATCCAAGTTTCATCATGTTACATCGAAGTTTCATCCAAGTTTCATCAGATTTCATCAACACACAACCAAGTTTCGCTAGTATAGATGTAAGTTTTATAAGTGCCTTATTCTAGTTTTACATCAAAAAATTGAAAAATCAAAAAAATCAAAAAATTTAAAAGTATTTAAAATGGGTTGCTCTCGATTTTAGAGGAATTATGAAATTTATTCCAAGCATTTTGAACACTGTTTGAATTTTGTACAAAAATCAGAAGTTTAATTGAAAAAATGATCAATCGCACTGCTAGCTAGTCGCCTGGGAACGCAGGGACGTGGGTGCGTGCCAGCGCGTAGGATTGGCGTGGTGCCGTTGATCGGATGGCCCAGGTTGGTCCGGCGCGAGCGCCAGGCGTTGGACTCGCCATATGAAAAACGACCTCTATGCTTCAAACCAAACAAAGAATAAGATCATTTCATCCCTTAATCCAAACAATTCTAATAGACTATTACATTATAGATGGAATGATCCCATGAAGAGAGAGACGGTCCTGGATGGAATCACTCCTCAAACCAAACACGCCCCTAGTCCCCCGACCGGCGTGGGTGGTCCGACGTGGACTAGCGTAGGCTAGACGATGCGGGTATGCGAGGCGCATGGCGGCGCGATATTGCTCGGCTCGTATCGTATGGGTGCGACCGGTACTGCGTTGCAAAGCTAGTTGTAACGTAGCTTTGTGCGTAGGACATGCAGCTCTGCGTGAGTAGAATTTAGGCGGCTTGCGATCAGTGGCGGGTCCAGGATTTAAAGAAGCCTCGGGCAAAATTCCACTAAGGCTTCGTTTGGGAGCTGAGGGAGAATTACCCAGGGACAGATTCCCCTCAGGGATTTTGATGGTTCGATTCCAACACAGGGAATTTCCCCCTCACCCGCTGGGATAGGCAGCCAAACATTCCAACCCATGGAATTTCACAGCAACAACGTAATTTCACATGAATTTCATAGCAACAACGTAATTTCACAGCAACAACGTAATTTCATCATCTGTGAATTTCACAGCAACAACATAATTTCACATGAATTTCACAGCATTACTTAATTGTAGTACCTCTCACATATAAATGCTTCAATGAATTATAAAAAACACAATAAGCCCGATTAAACCCTAATTACATTTTAAGATCTTGATTAGCCATCGGATTAAAGCTTTTCACTTTCGGATTAATGTTTTCGGTCTCGGGTAAGCAATTAGGAGGTGACTTCGGATTGGGTGAATGTTAATGCCAAAATCCCTAAGATTTTCCCAACCCGAAACCAAAATCCCCATGTTCTTCAGCCACCTGAAACCCTAAAACCTTAGCATCGGCTAAACCGATTAATTTTTTGCCAATGTTTCGGATGGAAAAGTATTAGAAAAGGCCCAATTTCACGGGTAAAATATTGGATTAGAAAAGCCCCAAATGTTGTTAGAACCCTAGAAGTCAAATCAGGCAAATCCCGAACAAAATTTCACAGATTTTGGGCATACCTAAGTTAGTAGCCGTTGCCGGTGTTCTTCTGGGCATCGCCGCCGTGCCTCCGGTCGCCGCAGTGTGCGGCTCCGCTGCCGTCTTCCTCCCTTCGCGTCTTCTCCACGCGCCGCTGCGTCTTGCACGCAGCGCCGCGGAGCGGCTCGGCGGGGGCATGCGCGGCGCCGGAGCACCACGCGCTGCCGCCGGCAAGTGGCTCCGGGCGCGGGAGGGCCGGCAGGAGGAGGCTGCGGCTCGGCGCAGGCCGCGACGGCGGGAGGCGGACGGAGCAGAGCTGCGGAGGGGCGCGGAGGGGCCCAAGGCGGCTGGCGGTGCAGCACGAGGGAGAGGGACGCGAGCGCCTCGTGTCTGGGCAGCTCCGCAGCTGGGCTGGGTGCCCGGGCTGGCTGGGCAGGGAATGGGTGACCTAAAGTGCCCTGAGCTTCCACATTTTGGGTCCAATTCCTATATGGGGGTATTCCCTATTACCATGCCAAGCCCAGGGCACCGGCCCAGGGTGCCCTGGGCCTAAATCCGCCCCTGCTTGCGATGGACGATGATTAGACACATGCAGGAAGCGTGCTATGATTCTATATTATGCAAATGCATCTGGTTTGTTTCCTGGTGGAATCGTGCATTATGTGCAGAGATGTTTGACATTGCCAAGCGAGAGTTTGCAGAGCTCGCTCTAGATCGGAGCAATTACCTCTCGTGGGCTATGGACATGAGAATTAGTATTTTGACCCGAGGCCTGCTCAACACAATCACGCGTGCAGCGGCCAACGCACCAACTGTTGTTGTGACTACCAAGTTCAGCGCGTTGCACTTTATGAGGCACCACCTCTACAAGGACGGAAGGACATGATGTATATGTGATTAAGGAAGATCCCCTGGTTTTGTGAAACTCCTTGAAGGAGAGGTTCAACCAGTATGAGGCCATCATTTTGCCTGAGGCGAAAAAGGAGTGGACCATATTATAAATCCAATACTTCAAGTCTATGGTTGTGTACAATTCTGTATTGCAAAAGATTGTCTCTAAACTTAGGTTCTCGAAGAAGTAGGTGTTGGAGGAGGAGATGATTGGCAAAACTTGTGCACATTTCACCCCAACATGATGATATTGCAGCAATACCATCAACGAATGTTCACCAAGCACAATGGGATAACTCTCACCACGTTAGAGGCTGAGAAGCATAACGACCTATTGATGAAGAATCACAATACTTGGTCCACTAGGGCGTAGGATGCACCGGTGGTGCATGCTGTTGTCGAAGGTACCTTGCCCTTCGGCAACAAGGTTGGTGCCTCCCCACGTTGCTGGAGAGGACACACGTAGTTGTGGTGGATCTTGGGAGAATGTGGGAGAAAAGTGAAATAATGGAATTAATCTGTCTTTTACAAAGCGGCCTTGGGCCCATTTATACACAGGAGGGCTAGGGTTACACACATGGAAATGTCCCTTTTGGCCCCCTCCCGTGGCCATAGATCCTTGGTCCAATGGTCCACAGGCTTTGCTTACATTACAAGTTGATCCCATGTCTATCTTGCCCCTAGGTGCCTCTTCTGGCACGCTGTGGGCCCGCCCGTTAGGGTTTGTCGGGACAGTGTCCCCTGTAACAAACTCTTTGTCCCTGGGCAACGCTAAAGGGGCTTGAGCGTGGTTTGCCCATGTGCTTATCTCACCCCGAAGGGTGTCTTTGCCTTTGGTCCATCCACCCTGTAAGTCCTAGGACTCCTAGGTTTAGGATTTTGGCAATTAGGTGCCACATCAACTAGGTTAAGGACATTATTTGCTTAGCACTTCTTTTAATGACTTTGGTTGCGTGCGTGTCCGAGGCTCAAGCACGTCAGGTGCGAGTCTTAGTGTCTGGCAGGTCGGTCCCATTGAGCACTCGAGTCGTCGTCTCCGGTTCTGAGTCTAGGTGAGTCTAGAACATTCGAGAGCGGTCAAGAGAGTGCCAGGTGTCCGAGGGGTAGTTTTCATAGCTTCGAAGTCATCGGAAGGGCCCGAAAGAATCCGAGGCGCCATGTGACGAGTCGGGTTCGTTTTCGTAGCCACCAAGTCACTCAAATTCCTTAGGCGCGAAAACTCCTGCCCAAAAGCCGTGTCGATCCTATTTGAAGCCAACACATGTCTATCGTGTCCAAAAGCGGACAAAAAGCCTAACCAAAACTTAGCCGGGCATCCGAGGTGCGAGCGAGAGAGATAGAGGTCACTGGGTGGTGGGGGCAGCACCCAGACAGCCCACCAGACGCGTCCGGTGCCGGCCATTCCAGAGAGGGTGCACACGGGGTAGAGAAATTTTGCCCACCGGACGTATCCGGTGAGGGCTTGGCCAGAAGGGTTGCGCAGGGGTCGCCAGCGTACGGACAAAGCGACCGGACGCGTCCGTAGGGCCTCCGGACGCGTCTGTTGAGGGCCAACGCAGCCACCGAATGCGTCCGGTGAGCCTCCGGACGCGTCCGGTGAATTCCTAGATCTGTTGATCTGAGTTGTCCGCGAGTCTGTCTTTGCTTAGATCTTCACCACGTGTCCAGTTACGGGCTAGGGGCTATAAATCGACATCGTGACTGAAGGTGAGAGTTGAGAGAGCTCTTAATTTGGTTTCCTCTTGGCTTGGGTATTCTTGAGAGCTTCTCCCATGGGTTCCCCCTTGCCCATGTCCACCTCCATCTAGGGTTAGGGTGAGAGAGAGGAGAGGAGTGGGAGAGCGAAGGAGAAGGTAAGCCATGTCCTCCCCTCGTCCTCCCAGTGTTTTGGCTTGGGTTTTCTCCGCGGGTTGGTGAGTTCTTGGGGGTCTTTCGGTCATCGTGTTCGAGTGCTCTTTGGGGTTGTTTCCCGCCAGGTTTGAGACTCCTCCTCGCCGTCCCCGAGCTTCATCGGTCCAAGCCTTCATCGTGCCGTACCACTTCGCCAAGTGAACCTCTTCACCAACGAAGCCCTTGCCCCGGGCAAGGCCACCCAGCTCGTGACCGAGTGTGTCGGTGTAGTAAATACCGGGGTATAAAGAGTCCTGGAGAAGACCGGGCGAGGGCCCCACACGTCAGGCGTGCGACCAGGCCCCAGCGTGTGGGCGAGCCCCTCAAGCGTCGGGCGAGGGCCCCACACGTCAGGCGGGCGACCAGGCCCCAGCGCGTGGGCGAGCCCCTCAAGCGCCGGGCAAGGGCCCCACACGTCAGGCGGGCGAGCAGGCCCCAGCGTGTGGGCGAGCCCCTCAAGCGCCGGGCGAGGGCCCCACGCGTCAGGCGGGCGACCAGGCCCCAGCGCGCGGGCGAGCCCCTCAGCGAGCGTGAGAGGCCCCTCACTGTCAGGTGGGGTCCGCGCAGCAGGAAGCGTCCTAAGGGAGTCTTCGGGGCGAAGGCTCTCCTCTGCCGCAAAGGACAGGCGCATTAAATGCAGCATCATGCGCGGATGGACCGAGATAGAGATGATTACCGTCACAGTGACCTCTGCGGGTCTGATCAGCTGTCACTGTGGCGCTGCGGAATTGACCGGCAGAGAGAGAGTAGGCCATCATCAGGACGGCCGCTCGCGTCAGGCGGCGCAAGCTGGGGCCCACCCGTCTTGTCACCGGCGTGTTCTCACGGGTCAGAGGCCACTTGCGAAGCACGCGTGAGCGGCGCCGCTCGGCAGCAGCATGTTTTCGTCTCTCCTATCGCGTCTTTGTATCTTATCAAGTGTACTAAGGGTACTGTACTGCCTACCCCTCGGCTCTCTCCGCCAGATCGGAGGCTTGTATAAAAGGGGCAGAGAGAGAAGGGAGAGGGGATTCGAAACATTCTGTAATCACATTCCACACAACCAACACAAGAAAAGAGCTAAGGCTCGGTAGGAGTAGGACTGTTACCCGCGAGGGGGTCCGAACCTGGGTAACTCTGCGTGTCGCTCTTGCCACACCCGACGCTTGAATCGAACTGAGCTCGAGCTGATTGGCTAGCATCATAGAAATCTGATAGGGGTGTGATCCGCAGTGGTTGAGCGGAGAGCACGCCGTCAGTGGCGCGCCAGGTAGGGGAGCGCTAGCTTCAGTTCGAGTTCTTCGACCAGTTTCTCGAGCGGCAATGGCGGATCAGCAATCCGCGACGGACCAGGAAGCAGCTGTCAGAGCCGCGGCCTCGGCGTCGGCCGCGGCGATGGCGGTGGATCAGCTTGGCGGCGGTCTTCCGCCTAGGGCCAGCGCCCTGGCGGAGGGCAGCCGTCCCAGTCTAGCTAGGCGGCGCCTGGCCATGGAGGAGTGCTCTCCAGCACAGAACCTCTATGCGGCCAGGGCCCTGCTGGACAACCCGCCGGTTCCGGTGACTCCGAACTCTCCGACGGCGCCGTGGCTGGCCAGCTTGGCCCGCTACGTCGATGCCGCCGCGGCGGTGGTGCAAGCTTCGGGAGGCGCGGGAACTGGAGTTTCCGCCTCTTCCCATTCTTTTTCTTTCCCCACGCCCCTCTCACAGGACTCCTAGCGGGAGGGAGCGGGGCCAGGACGACAGGAGCCGGGCGACTCCCGCGGGGGTTCCGCCTGGCAGGCGTGCAGGTGGGCGAGATCTCCGGTCCCACTTGGAGGACTGCCATCTACGACATGGAGAAGACTTGCGCGACAAGCTCCAGAAACGAAAATTTTCCCGGCCACTTGGTATCGCTCCACATGAAACGAAAATTTTAAAAACCAGTTAAAAATTTGGCGCCCAGTACAAGGTGCATAAATTGCCACGTTACAGCACCATTTTCTGTACAAGCACAATCGACACCTTGGGAATGCATGAAACGAAAATTTTCCCGGCCACTTGGTATCGCTCCACAGGAAACGAAATTTTTAAAAACCAGTTAAAAATTTGGTGCCCAGTACAAGGTGCATAAATTGCCACGTTACAGCACCATTTTCTGTACAAGCACAATCGACACCTTGGGAACAGGGCGGATCTACATGAACCAAAGGGTGTCACAGGACACCCGGTCAAAAATAATTTTTAGTAGGAATTAGTGAGTATGGACCATTGGTGGACTCCCATTATTTCTTAATCGGTTGTTAAGTTCTTTTGTTGAATGGTAAACCACGGTCATGTTCGCTCTAGATCCGCCTCTGCTTGGGAACAGGAGCAGTTGTATATCGGGCGTCGATCAAGATGTATGTCCATCTCAACGCCGCCAGGTTAGCTAGGTCTGCATATGGCGTCAACTTCATATGCGATCATGCATACATCGATAAGTAATCATGCATGTTTAAATTAAGCACGCATACATCTTGATTGAGAGCATGTTTTTTCTAATTCCATCGTTCTTAACCAAGTATGAACAATTTTGACCTAAGTGAACCAGCAAACTAGGACAACGATACAAGATTTGATTTGAATAACATGCCGGAAGATGGTAACGATGAAGTTGTATTTCTATACCTGTTTTTTTTTGTTCGTGCTATTCCATCTAAATTTCGGATAATGTTTATGTAGATGTTGTCGTCGACACCGAGCATGGTCGTTCCAGGCTAGGCTTCGTAGGTCGTGGTTGCGACGCTTAAATGTAAGCCATGACATGTTCAATGCGGTATTCATGCCTGCAGTGGCCGTGCCGGTCTACCTCACGGGCCGCACCCATAATGGTGGTTTCAATACTGGCTTTGGGCATGATCGTGCTACTGGGGAAGCCGATCATGGGCATACCAATGATTTCGGGGAGTCCAACATTCTTGAATCAGAAGGAGATAAGGCAGGAGATGACTCTGATCATGTTGGTGAACACAAGAACCAAATCCAAGTAAGTGCTTTCTCAAAAAAAAAAAATCCAAGTAAGTGAAAGAGTATTTTGAATTACAGTTATTTCAAATTGATTTATGTTACGATGACGAGACCATTATTTTACTCTTCCCACATGTCGTCCACTGTTGCGGCATACAAGGCTACCTCCGCCTTGTGTAGACGTGCGCTGTGCCCTCCGGATTGTAGAAGAACGCCATAGTTGCAGCGCCGTGTCCTTTTCAAAACCGCTGATTAACCGCGGCTAACCGCGCCTCCGCGGAGCCTGGTTTGGTAAATCGGCGGTTTAGGGTTTAGGGGTTTGGTCAAAATTCGTTCAAACATATTTTGAATGTAAAATATACATAAATTTTCTAAAAATACTATTAATCATTATGGATATTTTGGCTTAAACAAAAATTTAAAATTCAAATTTCTAATGTACATTTTTAAGAATTTTATCCATTTTCATCGATTTTGACATTTTTTCTTACGAACCACGGTTAACTGCGGAAAACTATCGGCTAACCGCCAAAAACCGACCGCGGCTAACCATGAGCAAAATCTTGGAACTGTAGTTTTGTATTTAGGATAGAAACTGACTGAAAACCGTGGCTAACCGTAGTTAACCGCTTCCGTGCAGTACGGTTCGGAGCTACTCCGCGGTTTTGTAAACCCTGCTTTTGCCTTTGGCGCCGTCGCATCGCATTCCATCCTCGAGACTGCGGCCATGGAAGAAATTGCTCGTGTTCCGTAGGTGGATGTGCCTGGGGTCGCCGTATGTACAGACGTAAGCGTTGTCGCACGAGCGCACGCAGTCCGGTAAAAGATCAAGGCAATGCGGCAGCATGTACGTAATTAGCGGCAGCAAAAGGTAACCGCCCGAGTAACGCATAGGCGGTGGGTATTCATGTAAAATTTTAACGGTGAAAAAGAGGGAGCAGTATTTTAGAGGAAAGATATACAGCAACATATCCTATGCAATCAAGCTTACGGTGTAAACACTGTGCTACCAAACTATTAAAAATTATAAAAACAATTTAAAAAAATTGTAGATGTAGTCTTTAACTTACTCTACATCTATATAAAATTTTAAGTTTAAATTCATCCTATACTGAAAATTTAAAAAAATAAAATTCTATCAATTTTAAATTCATCAAAACTGTCAGTTTTTTTATAACTTTTAATATAAATTAAATTTTTCTTTGAACTTTCATACATACGTGGAGTATACAATGAAGTACATTTATAATTTTTTCAGAATTTTTTATAACTTTTGATAGTTTGTTTGCACGATGGTTGTGTCATAAACTTGATTACACAGGCTATATATGTTACCAAGTTATAGAGTGTGAGTTGGAGTTGCTCTAAGGCCTTGTACATTTCAGCTTAGCGTAGCGTTTTACCATAGCAGAATTTGATAGTTTTTTAAAAAGATTTAAATATTATAAAAATAATTCAAAAATAGTTTTAAGATTTTTAATAAGACTACTAAAGGCCTGAAAAAAAATCATTACTCACTATGTTTCACAATATTTGTCCGCTCCACATGCCTAGGAGACATGCATGCTAGTCATTTTTAATGAAATTGCATCGTTTTTGCTCCCGTTAGATAGATCTAATATTGATTTATTTAATGAGAACAAGAACAGAATCTTGTATAAAAGAATGATTATCATGCATGTCTCTAGATAAACATTGCGAAATGGAGGTGGTACAAATTATTATCCTAAATAGAATATATAAAAAGATAAATTTTGATACGGTGAAGAAGAAAAGCCTATGTGTTGAAAGAACCTTTGAAACTCTTCTCAACGTTAGCTACCGTAAGAACCTTTGAAGCGTCGGAACAACCTTCGAATATTTATAAGTGCATCAAAATTTCAGCACCAGAGCATCCTCGGCTCGGATCCTCCATTCCTCCCACAATGCTACTAGCTCATAATCCCATAACGCCGTAAGGGCCAGCCAATCCTCACGCACACCACGGCCGCATCGGCTCCTGGCGGCGGGGCACTGGGACGCCGGACGCGGGCGGTGCGCAGGCGCAGCGCAGAAGCGCGGCGACGCTGCTCTGACTCTGATGAGCAACGCCGGTGACCGGGCGCGTCGAGGTTCGAAGTGGTTAAACAGTGAAATAGGTAAACAGTGAGGGTAGAGCTCCTAGCACTGTTACCTCCCCACTCCAGCAGGCAGCAGCAGCCTGTACAACCCTAGCTGACCAGCTCCCACACAAGCAGTTATTTCGCCCAACTGCCGTCGCCCTTGGCCCCTTGTGCCCCAAATCGCGTCGTCAGTCGTCACCACCGCTGCTAGTGCTCGCCCTGCTCCACAGTCCACACGGCCGCGCCATTGCCGTCGCCGGTCACCGCGCCGTCACCGTCGCCGGTCACCGCGCCACCGTGGGTCGTCCTGCTTGCTCCTGCCGTCCAAAATCCCCACACACAGCGATATACTTCCATTCCATACGCTGGCCGGCTGCCTCCCCTCGCGAGCTCGCTGATCTGCCCCCGCCGCCGCCCTACGCCGCTCCCCCTCGCGACCGGCAGTGGCATTGTGCCGTCGCTCCTCCATGGTTCTCTCTCCCCTCTCCAAGCCTCATCTCCCTTCCTCCCTCCTCTCTTTTTAGGTTTTCCTGAGTTCGGATTGGATCCACGGGACCCCGGGCAGCTGCCCTGCGGTGGATCCGCCGTCCTGTTCTTGCTAGCTGGTAATACACTGAAAAGGTTCCCTTTTTTTCATTTATAATAAGACTCACCTGATTTCTGCTGGTACTTAAAAAACACCATCTTTTTTTTTTCAATTCTCGCAGGAATCATCTCCGCATAGACGATATTATTAGAAGGTGTGCATTTTAATAACCATCGCGAGCAGACTTATAGAATATAGTCGAAGCAAGTATAGGCCGCCTGTGCATGTCATGTTTATAAAATTAATATAAAAATTTTAAATATATGAGCGCAGGTACCTCTTTATAATTTACATGAAATGTTACATTATTAATTTAAGTAATTACTATTCAAAACTTAATATGTGATAATATGTATTTGTGCGGGAAAATGAAAATCTTATTGCGTGGTCACAAGTAGCTGGCAGATGTCTCATGTCTCAGCTTACTGCGGTAAGAATAGGAACCAATTTATATTCCCGCCTCGAACTGCGTGCTGATTTATTAAATTGCGTGCCGAATTATTGCGGCCAGCAGCTGCACGCGGGTCGGCTGGTGCGACGTCATTTCATGTCCCCCGATTAGCTGTTAAATCTACGTTTAATTTATTAAAAAGGTAATTAGCTATTAATAAATTGCATGCTTAGGATGATTTAATCATTTCGCTGCCTGATGGTGCTACTTGGAATGTATATAGTGGACAATCCTATCAATTTGGCACCACTCCTCAGGTGGCAGACCAGCCCATGCCGCATCTACCGACACGGTTTGGACCGTCACAAGCTGCGGGGATGCGTCAAACACGATCTCCTTTTCATTGGACACCCCAAAGATTTCACAGGAAGAAGGGGGCCGCAATAAAAAGTTACAAGCTGCGTCTGTTAACATTTTGTTTTCTTCGGTTTTTGAAAGTTTTCCATTCTTTCTTAACTAATTGTATAGAACGCAACATTTGTAATGGTAAAATATATTTATACACCCTGACCATATATTTTTGTTGAATTTATTGAGCGTCAATTGTTATGCTGTTTTTTCTGTCCTACCTGAAATGAAAATGAAATTCGGCTATGAAATTCTTGCGCAATCAAATATAACATGCCTTAAATTCAAGTAAATGTCATTTTCCACATCAGTTGTCTTAAATTCATGCGTACTTGTATTCCGATCGAAGTCACCAAAAACGCAGGATAATTTTTTCTGTGACCTATCTCAAATTTATTTTTTGGAACGGAGCAACCACTTGTAAAAAATTTCACCGTAGAAGCATTCACCGTAGAAGCATTTCACCGTACACTAGAGATGCAAGTCCGCATGGAACGCTTGTGCCCTGCATGCCGGAGGCGTCGTGTGTAAACCGCTGGCACCAACATGTTACGTACTTTTATATTCCGGTAAATCATGCATGCCACTGTTTATGTATGTCATGCTATTGTTTGCTGTGTTTTTTCGTACTGCTAATGTAGGCTGCAGAGCATCGGACTCTGTGTTTGTACCATGTGATATGTTGCCAGCAACACGTCTGTCAAAGTGCCCTATCATCTGTGCGACTTCAATCCGCACTACCAAAGTGTCTTACAGTCTGCGCGACGGGACTCATCGCTAGTAAAGTGTCGTACTCTGTGCACGACGTGACCGATCACTTCTAATCTCTACCTACAATGTTGAAGTGATCTATCACTAAAAAGTTCTGCGGTGACATATCACATCATGCAGAACTGTGTGGTCCAGCTGAAAAGTTCTGCGGTGACACATCACATCATGCAGAACTCTGTGGTCCAGCTGGCCCTGTTGAAGTGATCTATCACTGCAAAGGTCTGCAGTGACGCATTAAATCATCTCGAACTGTGTTGAAGTGATCTATCACTGAAAAGTTCTGCGGTGACACATCACATAATGCAGAACTGTGTGGTCCAGCTGGTCCTGTTGAAGTGATCTATCACTGCAAAGGTCTGCAGTGACACATTAAATCATCTTGAACTGTGCGGTCCAGCGGTCCCTGTTGAAGTGACCTTTCACTGCAAAGTGCTGCCGTGACACATTAAATTATCTCGAACTGTGCGTTGCGTATGTCTTATTCAATTCGACCATGTTGCACAATATCACCTATTTAAACCCATGCGGTCTCACTCCGAACAGCACAACCAATAAGAGCATTCTAAGCACTTCCCTTCGCAAACCTCTCAGGATCAAGACAGTCATATGGAGTTCCCATCGCCACCAAGGGAGTCTCTCCACGAATCTGTCCCACAAGGTGTTCAGCGGCCCATGTGTCTATGCGGCAGTCTTTATGTTTTGAGGCTGTCCCAAGACTTTTCCTATACGTACGGGAGAAGGTATTGGAAGTGCGCGAACTATGCGTACGATCGAACAGCCGACATGGAGAGGAGGGCAAAGTACCCTGTAAGTCACTTCTTACTTATTTCTTCCGTAATAAACATATACACGCACATGCTAATCTCGATCTTTTTAGCCTCCATTATGCGAGTTTATTCAATACTTGGACGACGAGCAAACTCTCGATATGGAGCGGCAGATGCATCGGGAAGGGGCGGAGCGCAAGGCCAGGGTCGAGGAACGGTGGCAAGACATCCTCAGGGAAGAAAGAAACAAGCAGGCGAGAGAAGAGTTTCAGGCACAACGCAAGGCTGACCGACAGCGGCAGTTCAATGAGCGTGAGGCAGACCGTGGCAGAAAGCGTGAGAGGGCTGCTAGAGCCAGGGAAGCAGGACCTAGCGCGTTTGCGAAGGGGAAATACCCCCGCTACACCCAGTAGTGTGGTTATCGTGTATGACAACTACGTTTTTTAATCTTCTAAGGCATGTAGGTTTAGTTATGATGCACTACTATGGTAGATTATCTTATGCATCACGCGTGCCATTGCTTGTATCATGTAATCTGAATTTTTATTATTTAATCTTCGGTTCTCTAAAAGCATAAACCGTTTACTTGCTCAGACACAATGAACTAATCACCATTTCTAATTTTACCATTGTTATATTATTTTTAGTATTCTACTAAATTCAACGGAGTGAATAAATAAGTCAAACAATATTACGTACTGAACACCAGAGCCGTGCACAACTTGTTCAAATTTTTAAAATTTTTTGTCAATCACGTTTAATCTAGTTTCTCTAATTCTGTCCCAATATTATATTTTTCCTCTAACAATTAATATAAATCTAATATTTCTAATTATATTAGTGCACATATATCTTTATAATTTACATAAAATGTTACATTATCAACTTACCCAACTATAATACTCAATTTAATTAAATGAATATATGTTTTGCGTGGGAAATTTATTAAACGGTTGTCTCGGAGTGAGTGCGACGACAGGGCAGCGCGCCGGCGCGTGCGCAAGGGATCAGCTCGGCCACGTGGCGGCACGAGGCGGCTTCCGCCACCCGGAGTGGCCAAAACCAGTGGCTTCAGCCATCTCGCACGGCGGAAGCCATCTGGGGTGGCGGAAGCGGCCTGTCATTGTCCCACGTGGCGGAAGCCGAGCGCAAAACCCGCAATCCCATACAATGTCGCATACTTTCGCAATTTACATTTAACTATGTATTATTCAACCAATTTTTCCATGCACAGGCATATATGTCCTCGTTTTTAATTCCTTGGACTGGAGTAAGCTGTCGCATCATTCTCTCTTGGCTTGCACCTTGGTTAATTTTTCTCTGCTTCGTTCAAGTTGTGCAAATTTGTGCTGCTTTATCTGCGCACATATATTGGTAATCAGATTGCTGTTACGATGGTCTTTCCCGCTCGTTCTTGAGTTATTTTGTCGTAAAATGATCTTCAAATAATAGACAGGGAAAATCAGCCCTTTTGTTCTCGTTCTAATTTAAATTAAAATTAAAACATAGGGTGAAAGACTCTCATTTTGTACGAGCCAGATATTGTAAGACTTTGTATTCATTTTTATAAGATTCTAAGACTCTGTAGCTAGATGATAAAGTTTCACTTATAGAACGTGTTTGGTTGCCGCATGAGCCCAACCAGGCTTGGTTGAGGCATGCAGGCTTGCCGAAGCTAGGCTGAGCTCGTGCATGGTTGGGTTGCTGCAAGTGTTTGGTTACCTTCGCGAAGATCGTGGTGGTTGTGTCCATCGGTCGGAGCCACTATCGCCGGCCTCGCCGAGCTTGGATCTGGTTGCTGCCGGCCTCGCCTCGCGCGGATTCGCTGCTGTTAGAGTCGCCTCGCTCGGATCCGGTCGCTGTCAGCTCGCCTCGCATGAATCCGCCGACGTCGTACTCGCCTCGCCCAGATTTGGTCATCGCCGCCGCTAGCTAGCTAGCTCGCGTTGCCCCCCGCCGCCTGTCGCCGCCGCTAGCTAGCACGCGCTGCCTCCGCATGACATTGTACTGGCCAGGCTCGAAAAAAAAACCATTTCGAGCGTTTCTTCGAAGCCTGGCCAGTACAGGGATTTTGCACCTCTCGGACTAGGCCCGGCAAACTCACCAACCAACCAAACACATAGTTGGTTACTCCCACGGCCCGGCCAGGCTCCATAGGGGGCGCAACCAAACACGCCCAAAGTTGCAGTACTTCAACGACAGAGTTAGGGGTGCAAAATGGATATGAATAATCCGAATTTTTTCGACATCCATATCTGGAAAATGGGTTATCCGTATTTGGATTATCCGTATCCGAATAGGAAACGGATACGGATACTATCCGGATTTTTTTCCCAGACACGGATATGGTTTCGTAAAATGGACTGGATATGGATACAGATCCGTATCCGAATTGTAATGGTGGTCATGGTGGAACGTGAAACAAATGTTTACTGTATTTCTAATTAAGTACTTATTGCTCGTTTTGTACCTGATGATTCACACACACACACACACACACACACATACATATATATACACCCCATGCTGCTAAGCATCAGTGACTTGAAACTAAGATCATCTCCAAAGGAGTCCCTTTAGGGGCCAAAATCCCTTCGCGAAGAAATTCTGATGCTTCAACAGAATCTCGTCGCGGTTCTCGTCAGAAGAAATTTCTTCCTACATTTCCTTTAGAACGAGATTCTCTTTCGTTTTCTTCGTAAATTTCTTCGAAGGGATGCTGTTGGAGATGGTAGAAAATGAAGGGAACGAATGTGGGAAAAAGAATGGGGAAGATAATGAAATGAAGGGAATATGGTTGGAGATGGTCTAATTTAAGGACTAAGGGATATATGTTGTCATGTTGGCTTTTTTTCGCTGATGTGCTGAAGTTATATGGTATTTGTACCGATCGAATTGAGTTGATGTCCGGTCCGTATTTGTATTCACTATGCTATCTGATTCGTATTCGTATCCAAAAGGCATCCGAATATGTATTCGTATCCGAAAAATAAATATGGACACAAATATGGTAATGGCGCTATCCAAGACAGAGTACCACGAGAGCCGTCCGATAGTGAACCGTCGGTCTAGATCGAACGCGTGGAAAATTTGAGTGATAGGTTTTTTTAGTGAAGCAGTAATCTGAAAACCATTAATTGATCGACCGGGCTTGTCCGAGCTTGGCTTGTAGCATGTTATAATTAGGAGATTCAGGAAATGTTACGATTTATTTTCAGACATACATTTTCAATTTTACTAGGAGTATCTTGTGAGCGTATAAATTGGTACTTCGTTCCATTCCAAGAAATATGACATGCCGAACCGTTCTAAAAATCTTGGTGTTTTCTTTCCGTAGTTTGTCTTTCATAATAAGTTTCAACATTTTTATAAGAATATTAATGGAAGTACAATCGAAAACACTTTGTGCCGAGAGTCCGGCGCGTGAAAGGCGCATGCACGCACTATGCCGGCATGCATGCAGTGGGCCTCACATCAATTTTTTTTGAATGGTCATAATTTTTGACTGCGTGCTCCAATCCACAAACCGTTTGCACCAACGTGTTCCTCATATTTTTACGAACAAAACAAGATATAAGTTGCCATATAACTCCTCAAACTTATCTGGTGAAACTTGAGTTTCGTCTACTGAAACTTGGGTTTTCGCCTACTGAAACTTGGCTTTCATATTTGTTAAACTTGCCGAACTATCAAGTTTCATCAGGTTTAATGCACGTTTCATCAAGTTTCAACAGGTCTCATATAAGTTTTTTCAAGTTTCATCAGGTCAATTCAAGTTTCAACAGGTTTCATCCAAGTTTCATCAGGTTACATTGAAGTTTCATTCATGTTTCATCATGTTTTATCAGCACACAGCCAAGTTTCGATAGTATATATATATATGTAAGTTTCATAAAGTGCATTCTCCTAGTTCACATAAAAAAAATGAAAAAGTGAAAAAATTCAAAAATTCAAAAAGTATTTAAAATGGGTTGCTCTCGATTTTAGAAGAATTATGAAATTTATTTCACATATTTTGAACACTGTTTGAATTTTGTACAAAAATCAGAAGTTTAATTGGAATTTTAATCAAACGACGACTAACAAGGCGAGCGTGCAGCTTCGTTCGATCCGGCGGCAGGAGTGTGCGGCTTCATTCGATCCGGCGATCCGACGGACGCGCGTGGTCCGGCGCGCCATCGCCAAGTACAATTCTTGGAACTTTTTTTTTTGCTTGCATCGACTCTTGCATTATTGGTGTCAAACCTCTTCTCATGTACTCATGGGAAAAAAATGTTTTTGAGGTAAATGGAGCAAAATCCTTTTGAAACTTGACTTTTTTTTAACATAAAACTTATGTCTGTACATAAATGTACATAGATTCAGTTCGAAAAATACTTACATAGTATCATAATTTATGTACTTAACGATAATTCGTAATGGTAGTAAGTTATCATAAATAAGTTTTAGGTCCATGTTATTGTCTAAAATAACATTTTTTAGCGGAAGAAATAAAAAGACTCGACCATGTTCGGATTGACTCAAGCTTAAATAAAAACAATAATTTTGCTTTTTTATTATAATTTTTTATTATGATGAAGATACCACTAAAAACTTTTAAATAATATAAATGAAGAGGACTAGGTTGGAGAAACGTATTCAAGAACTTCTAAAGTTCAAATTAACATTCGGCTCGTTTTAGACTAGCCAACTTATTCATTCAACTTACTTATAGCATGACTAATGGGACATAACTTAAGCTGTCCTAGTACTGTAGCAAATAAAATAGAAGAGAGAAAAATGTAGATGAATAGTAAAAAGTAGGTGTAAATAGTGGTTGGGTCGACCTAAGTTAGGTTTGAGTTGGTGATGCTCTTAGGCCAATCAACTTATTCATTCATCTCAACCGCTTTAAACATGTTCAAGCCAATAATATTAGGATTTATGCCGATGCAAAATCACGAACGACACCAGGAGACACGATGTTTGATAACGCCGTTCAACTTTCGCCTACATCTGCGGGGCTTTGACTATGTGCGCTCCTCACCAATCCATAATACCGCAGCATACCGGCTGCAAAGGTTACGGCCACATGCCGGTTGCTGACCTTCTCAGGCCTATGCTACTATTGTGCAGTCGTTGTCATGGTTACACCAGGGTTGCCTCCCTTTATATAGTGGAGGCCTGGTTAGAGTCCGACTCTAACTCTAAATCAAACCTGCCTATTACAACACAGAGCGCATGTAACATACTTGTACGCATATTCGACACAAAACCTAACAAACTCCACCTTGAAGAATATGACCTTTTTCACCTTGAAGTCGTTCCAGCGTCCAACGCAAACCCGTGCACCCGGACTCTGGTTGCTTCCTTCGCAGCTAACGTCGAACCGCCCGACGAGTCCACCTCCTTGAACAATCTCTCTCTATATATATATATGCGTGTGCGTGTGTGTGTGACACACACACACACCCCATGCTACTAAGTATGAGTGACTTGAAACTAATGCAAGGACTAAGGGATATATGTTGTCATGTTGACTTGTTTTTCGCTGATGTGCTGAAGTTGTATGGTATTCGTATCCGACTAAATTAGGTAGATATCCGGTCCATATTCGTATTCACTATGCTATCTGATTCGTATTCGTATCCGAGAGGTATAATGTGTATTCGTATCCGAAAAAAATATGGATACGGATATGGTAATGCGCTATCCGCGACAGAGTACCACGAGAGCCGTCCGATAGTGAACCGTCGGTCTAGATCGAACGCGTGGAAATTTTGAGTGATAGGTTGTTTTAATGAAGCAGTAATCTGAAAGCCATTAATTGATCGACCGGGCTTGTCGGAGCTTGGCTTGTAGCATGTTATGATTTATTTGCAGACATACATTTTCAATTTTACTAGGAGTATCTTGTGAGCGTATAAATTGGTACTTCGTTCCATTCCAAGAAATATGACATGCCGAACCGTTCTAAAAATCTTGGTGTTTTCTTTCCGTAGTTTGTCTTTCATAATAAGTTTCAACATTTTTATAAGAATATTAATGGAAGTACAATCGAAAACACTTTGTGCCGAGAGTCCGGCGCGTGAAAGGCGCATGCACGCACTATGCCGGCATGCATGCAGTGGGCCTCACATCAATTTTTTTTGAATGGTCATAATTTTTGACTGCGTGCTCCAATCCACAAACCGTTTGCACCAACGTGTTCCTCATATTTTTACGAACAAAACAAGATATAAGTTGCCATATAACTCCTCAAACTTATCTGGTGAAACTTGAGTTTCGTCTACTGAAACTTGGGTTTTCGCCTACTGAAACTTGGCTTTCATATTTGTTAAACTTGCCGAACTATCAAGTTTCATCAGGTTTAATGCACGTTTCATCAAGTTTCAACAGGTCTCATATAAGTTTTTTCAAGTTTCATCAGGTCAATTCAAGTTTCAACAGGTTTCATCCAAGTTTCATCAGGTTACATTGAAGTTTCATTCATGTTTCATCATGTTTTATCAGCACACAGCCAAGTTTCGATAGTATATATATATATGTAAGTTTCATAAAGTGCATTCTCCTAGTTCACATAAAAAAAATGAAAAAGTGAAAAAATTCAAAAATTCAAAAAGTATTTAAAATGGGTTGCTCTCGATTTTAGAAGAATTATGAAATTTATTTCACATATTTTGAACACTGTTTGAATTTTGTACAAAAATCAGAAGTTTAATTGGAATTTTAATCAAACGACGACTAACAAGGCGAGCGTGCAGCTTCGTTCGATCCGGCGGCAGGAGTGTGCGGCTTCATTCGATCCGGCGATCCGACGGACGCGCGTGGTCCGGCGCGCCATCGCCAAGTACAATTCTTGGAACTTTTTTTTTTGCTTGCATCGACTCTTGCATTATTGGTGTCAAACCTCTTCTCATGTACTCATGGGAAAAAAATGTTTTTGAGGTAAATGGAGCAAAATCCTTTTGAAACTTGACTTTTTTTTAACATAAAACTTATGTCTGTACATAAATGTACATAGATTCAGTTCGAAAAATACTTACATAGTATCATAATTTATGTACTTAACGATAATTCGTAATGGTAGTAAGTTATCATAAATAAGTTTTAGGTCCATGTTATTGTCTAAAATAACATTTTTTAGCGGAAGAAATAAAAAGACTCGACCATGTTCGGATTGACTCAAGCTTAAATAAAAACAATAATTTTGCTTTTTTAGTATAATTTTTTTTAGTATAATTTTTTTTATTATGATGAAGATACCACTAAAAACTGTTAAATAATATAAATGTAGAGGACTAGGTTGGAGAAACGTACTCAAGAACTTGTAAAGTTCAAATTAACATTCAGCTCGTTTTAGACTAGCCAACTTATTCATTCAACTTACTTATAGCATGACTAATGGGACATAACTTAAGCTATCCGAGTATTGTAGCAAATAAAATAGAAGAGAGAAAAAAGTAGATGAATAGTAAAAAGTAGGTGTAAATAGTGGCTAAGTCGACCTAAGTTAGGTCTGAGTTGGTGATGATCTTAGGCTAATCAACTTATTCATTCATCTCAACCACTTTGAACATGTTCAAGCCAATAATATTACTATTTACGCCGACGCAAAATCGTGAACGACACCAGCAGACATGATGTTTGGTAACGCAGTTCAGCTTTCGTCTACATCTGCGGGGCTCTGACTATGTGTGCTCCTCACCAATCCATAATACCACAGCATACCGGTTGCAAAGGTCACGGCCACATGCCGACCGCTAACCTCCTCAGGCCTATGCAACTATTGTGCAGTCGTTGTCATGGTTACACCAGGGCTGCCTCCCTTTATATAGTGGAGGCCTGGTTAGAATCCGACTCTAACTCTAAACCAGCCCTGCCTATTACAACACAGAGTACATGTAACCTACTTGTACACATATTCAACACAAAACCAAACAAATCCCACCTTGAAGAATATGACCTTTTTCACCTTGAAGTCGTTCCAGTGTCTTGTGCAAACCCATGCACTCGGACTCTAGTTGCTTCCTTCGCAGCTCACGTCGAACCGCCCGACGAGTCCACCTCCTTGAACACACCGTCTTCTGGAACAAACACCGACTTAATTGGCAATATCTAGCTCGGTAGCACCACCTGCAACGGTATTCCCTGCACTTGTAATTCACAACTACCTTTGCAGCATGTACACACGCTCGATGTCGTCCTCTCGTCGATCATAACCATTGCCTTCCGAGCCATTTTCAGCCATTGCCAAGAATATCACTAGTTCATTTCTTTTGTCAGCATCATCTTGCCGACCACGGTTTGCACCGTACCGATCCGTGCAACATCTAGAATAGATCCCTCGTCTCATCTCTGTAATTCGTTCTCCATCTTAAACATATTACCGTCATAACCGCTTGATCCGTTCACTTCTAGGCACAAATCGCCGTTGACTTCACCATTAGCCAGTCTGACCTCTCCAGTCAAATCACCTCACAGCCTTCTCGAACGCCTCCCTTTAGAACCAACCTGATTGTCCAGTCCCGAACACCGTGCTCACATCGGTTGCCTCTTTGTTCGACAGGTCTGAGTTATTCTCATTCTGAAGAACAATCTTCTGCTCCTCTTTTGGATATACACCTATAGATTCAATCTTTAAATCCTCGAGCAGGCTTCCTAGCCCACCACCGTGCACTACGTCCGTGCACAACAAAACATGCCACACCCTGCCTATCCGCATCCACGATATAGCTTTGCCCTCAGTGTCCTGATGCAGCGCCTCCTGTGCAACATCAGGTCGCATCACTGCTCCCGCCGTTCCGATCTATCCGACATTCTTCTGCACTTGCCTGTTTGATCACGAACGCCGAGGTCAGCGCCGTCACCTGCCGACCTCACTGGCTACTTTGTCAGCCTGATCGCCACGTCTGGTCAATCCCTGCCAATGGTAGCCCATCAAATAGTTCAAGCCTCCTGCCCAAAGTGTCCGACACCACCAATCAAATCACCGATCACCGCCATGCTCCACCTTGCACCGATAGGGCGTTTTCCGCGGCGCCCATGATGTGTGTCTCCCCCTGGATCTTCCGCGTGGCCATCCTCACCAATCAAGCTCTAATACCACTATTTCGAATTTGCGTTGATGCAAGATCACGAATGACACCAGGAGACACGATGTTTGGTAACGCAGTTCAGCTTTCGCCTACACATTTGCAGGGCTCTGACTATGGACGCTCCTCCCCAATCCATAATACCGCAACATACCGGCTGCAATGGTCATGGCCACATACCGGCCGCTGACCTCCTCAGGTCTATGCTACTATTATGCAGTCGTTGTCATTGTTACACCAGGGCCGCCTCCCTTTATATAGTGGAGGCTTGGCTAGAGTCCGACTCTAACTCTAAACCAACCCTACCTATTACAACACGGAGTCCATGTAACCTACTTGTACACATATTCAACACAAACCTAACGGATAATATCTAGGTCTAGTATGTTTGATCATCGCCGCCAACCAAAGACAACAAAGGAAAGGAGGTGGACAACTTGTAGCATGCTCAGACCCCCTCTAATACCCTCCACAATTTGTCTGGGAACTTAGGATCCCTAGGAACTGATGGATAAAAAATTCAAAATACCTACGAGGATCTATTCGGAACTAGGATATGTTTGGTTGATGGTTAAGTTTGACACACTTTACCGCGCCTTTTGTTAGGCTACTTTGACCAAGTGAGATGCATAATTGGTTCATAGCCACACTTGTGACAAGATTTTTTCTTTTTTGTGTGTTCCCAATGATTCCTAACACCAATAACACCATATGAGACAGTCATGATGTAATCCAGTCATAATGGTACATATGAAAATATGGTATAGAAAATGCTGGCCGAATTTCGACGGAATAGGCTTTGATCTCCTGTGATGGTAAAACAAGGTCGCATTGAAGTCACATTTTGAAGAGGGTGTGGAATATATGGGCCCCGGGTATCCTCTAGAAGGCCCATAAAGGAGCAGATAGGGGGCGATCCAGGTCGGCCGGCTGAGGATAAAGACCACTCGGGGTATACGCGCCTTGAACCCCAAGGAAGTTCCCAAGGATATAATCTATCTCCATGTAATTAGCAGATTAGCGCATGCATGACATGTAGCACCATAACAGAATTGGTTACCATGTACCACGTACAATCCTGTAACTCTATCCCCCCTAGACTATATAAGGGGGGGGGTAGAAGCCATCGGCACGAGACATTAAGTCATATACGCACAGCATCATCTTGCATCCCGCATCTTGATCCACCATACAATCCCAGAACACAGGAAGTAGGGTATTACCTCCTCCGTTGGGGGCCTGAACCTGTATAATCCCTTGTCTTGTGTTACCATTTGACTTAGTTCTTGATTAGCGTCCCCTCGTACAAATTCATTGCCGGCGGTGACCCCCCAGTTAGTCACCAGTCGACAGAGGGCCTATTTTTTTTGGGCTAAGTTAGTTCTATACAATTCAAAGTTCTTTGTTTTTGATTTATATCATTGAAAAATTATGGTGCACTCTAACACCATCCAAAATTACACTCTTACAATTTTGTACTACACCTCGTTTCCTCACGTCTAGCCCCCTTGCCGCCATGGCGCCACCACCATCTCTCTCTCTCCCCCTCCCTCCCTCTCGCTCGCTCACGTGGGAGGCCGAGCCGCCGCCCTGGCCGAGTGCATCCGCTACTAGCCCCTCCCTTTGGCCCTGAGTGCCGCCAACGGCCACACTGAGCCACCATCGCCGCTGATTGTGCGCCACGGTCATGGTTCTCCATTGGTTGGCTGCCATAATTGATTTTGCATCGCAGCCTCTATGTCCTGCCGGTTGACCGCCAACACCGTCGATGCGCCCAACAACCCCTGCAGGGAGACCCGCCGCCTCTGACCGGAGCGCTGCCACAATCGGATCCCCTTTTCCCATCACTACAGGAAAACGAATTTTTTTCGTCAATCGATTGTAATTTCGTCGGTACAAAAAAAGATGAAAATCAGGCCACAATTTCGTTAGTTTCCTAAAACGGATGAAAACAAATCAATAATTTTGTCGGTTCAGACCAAGCCGACGAAATAGCTAATAATTTCGTCGGTTCAGATCAGGTCGACGGATCTTGGGGTTGCCGTCGTCATGGTTAGGGTGAGCGGGGCCGTCCGACGGTGGGTGGGTAGGAGGTGGAGCGGCCGGCGGCGAGCCGACCAAGGTGGTGGCAGGAGGCGGTGGGGGTGGAGGCGAAGGCGTACGGAGTAGCGACACCGGCCGAGTTAGGGTGGGCGGGGTGGAGCGACCGGCGGCGAGGGCCCTGCTGGCTAGGGCGACGGCAGGGGTGGAGGAGGGGCGCACGCATGGGGGAAACCGGGAAAGAGAGATGCGGGGAGAGAGGGAGGGGGAAGTAAAGAGAGAGGAGGGGACTTCTGGGCCGTTTGATCTCAATCCAACGAAGTAGAAAAATGACTGGGCAATCCTATAGTGACCCAGTCACTTGTGAGGGAGTCAATACCAAATAGTAATGGCGAAACTTTAGATGGTATTAAAGTGCACCTAGATTTTTCGTAGTACGGGCGAAAAACGAGAACTTTTGGGTAATATAGTAGTAACTTTGCCTATTTTTTAAATTATACTTTTATATACATCAAATTTTTTATAAAATTAAAAGGGTATGCTTGTCGAATTTGGTAAGACTATCGGAGGAGGAAGCTCTTCTCTACAGTAGTCTTCACTGCATTTCTCCATGTTAGGGTGGTGCCAACGAAGTACAGATTAACTACAAACCCATGGGGCAACCAAAAGCAGGAAAAAAAATTAAGAATAACCTAAAAAATTCAAAAAATCATTAAAAAATCGTAAAAATCATTAAAAAAAATTCAGAAAAATCATAAAAATCATAAAAAAAACATAAAAAATTCCGAAAAACATAAAAAAAACTCAGAAAAAATCATAAAAAATTCGGAGACATCATAAAAAACTCAGAAAAATAATAAAAAATTCAGAAAATCATATAAAACTCAGAAACATCATAAAAAAAATTCTGAAACATCATAAAAAACTCAGAAAAATCATAGAAAATTTAGAAACATCATAAAAAATCAGAAAAATCATAAACATGACGCATCCTGGCTATCCGCATCCTAAGAGCAACATTGCGCTTTATACCGTCTGCATCGATAAAGGGAGGCCGTGCAAGTAGGCAGGTCCCAAAGTTGATCTGTCCTGTAAGGCTGTAATGCATGCATGGTCCTCCTGTACCTAGCTAGCGTAGATGGCTACCACGTTTAAACGGAGCAAACTAAGACACGTACTTGCGAGATAGCAGACTAGCAGTACACGCATGCATGGCATGCCGTATATAGTACGTGCTGAAGCCAACCAAACGGAGGCTCACGCGCGCCCTGTGAAGATACTTGGGCAAGTATGAATGTACAGTTCGTATGTAGGGATCGACTGTTTCGAGTGCTAACATCCATCGATCTCGCCGAATCAAGTGCAATCAGTGCGTGCGCACAGCAAGCGTATGCTATGTACTTTTTCTCTAATCCTTTTTTCCCACTGGGTTTTTGGATGGAGTTTTGATGAGACATATGCATCTCGCTGGCAAGGTCCAAGAGGGAGTGTTGGGAAACCATCTATGGGGAAGAGTCCGGCCCGATTAGGCCGGCGACTTACCCTGGTGGGTCCCACATATGGACTTGGCCTAAACCCTAAGCACTACTATATAAGAAGAGGTGGGGCACCTATTGTAACACAGATCTGAGAAATAATAAAGCAGAGCTCCACCCATACATCTTTGTGTCACCTGTGTTTGATCTTTCTTGTGATTGATTGTCCACGTTTATACCTCGGACTACACCCGGTAGCGAGGTTCCTTAACACCAATGATTTCGGGGAGTCCAACATTTTTTAATCAGAAGAAGATGAGGCAGGAAGTGAATGATTATGTTGGTGAGCAATATGACAAAGAACCAAATTTAAGTAAGCGAAAGAGTATTTTGAATTACAGTTATTTCAAATTGATTTATGTTACGACGACGAGATCATTAATTTACTCTTCCCACATGTCGTCCGCTGCTGCGGCATGCAAAGGCCACCGCCGCCTCGCGTAGACCGTTCTCCGACGTCTTGACGTGCGCCGTGCGCCGTGCCCTCGGGATCGTAGAAGAATTGGAGCGCCGTGTCCTTTCGCCTTGGCCGCCGTCGCATCGCATTCCATCCCGAGACTGCGGCCATGGAAGAAATTGCTCGTGTTCCGTAGGTGGATGTGCCTGGGGTCGCCGTATGTACAGACGTAAGCGTTGTCGCACGAGCGCACGCAGTCCGGTAAAAGATCAAGGCAATGCGGCAGCATGTACGTAATTAGCGGCAGTAAAAGGTAGCGTAATGAGCGGCCGCGCGTGTATGAGTAACGCATAGGCGGTGGGTACCCCTGTAAAATTTTAACGGTAAAAAAAAAGAGGGTGTGGTATTTTAAAGAAAAGATATAGGTAACATATACTGTGCAATCAAGTTCACGGTGTTTAGTGTAAACACCGTGCAATCGAACTATAAAAAATTATAAATTTTTTTAAAAAAATTGTAGATGTACTTTTTAACTTACTCTATATCTGTATAAAATTTCAAGTTCAAATTTATCCTATATTGAAAGTTACAAAAAAATTTATAAATTTTGAATTCGCCAAAGTTGTCATTTTTTATAACTTTTAATATAAATTGAATTTTGCTTTGAAACTTCATGCAAACGTAGAGTAAACAATGAAGTACATCTATAATTTTTTTTTCCAGAATTTTTTAGAACTTTTGATAGTTTTGTTGCACGATGGTTGTATCGTAAACTTAATTACACAGGATATGTTACCAAGTTATAGAGTGTGAGTTGGAGTTGCTCTAAGGCCTTGTACATTTCAGCTTATTGTAGCGTAGCATTTTACTATAGCAAAATTTGATAGTTTTTAAAGAAAGATTTAAATATGGCGAGCGCCAGGCGTCGGACGTCCGGACGGACGCGTGCGTCGGACCAGCGCCGCCCGTTCGATCGCCGGCACCGCGCCCATCCTACGCGCCCACGCGCTCCGCATGCAATAGGCGCTGGCAAAAGTTGTTAGCCATGCAGTTCATCACGTTTTTCATTTAAACTTCTAATTTTTGTATAAAATTCAAATAGTGTTCAAAATGTGTGGAATAAATTTCATAATTATTCTAAAATCGAGAGCAACCCATTTTAAATACTTTTTAAATTTTTTTTTACTTTTTTACTTTTTTATGTTAACCTAGGAGAAGGTACTTATGAAATTTACACCTATACTAGCGAAACTTGGCCATGTGCTGATGAAATCTGATGAAATTTCGATGTAACCTGATGAAACTTGGATGAAACCTGTTGAAACTTGATGAAACTTGAATTGACCTGATGAAACTTGAAGAAACTTGGATGAAACCTGACAGTTCGGCAAAATTTATCGAGTATGAAACCCAAGTTTCAGTAGGCGAAATCTAAGTTTCACCAGGTAAGTTTGAGGATTTATATGGCAACATACATCTTGTTTTGTTCATAAAAATACGAGGAACACGTTGGTGTAAACGATTTGTGGATTAGAGCAACCGTTCAAAATTTATGGCCATTCAAAAGAAAAAATAATATGGGACCCATCTGCATGCGCCACCTTGCATGCGAGCACGTCCGCGTGCGCTGTGTGCACGAGTCCAGCGCGCCGGACGTCAGTATACAAGTGTTTTCGTTTAAATATTGTAAAAAATAATTCGAAAATAGTTTTAAGATCTTTAATAAGACAACTAAAGACCTGAAAAAAAATCATTACTCACTCCGTTTCGCAATATTTGTCTGCTCTACATTCCTAGGAGACATGCATGCTAGTTATTTTTGATGAAATTGCATTGTTTTTGCTCCCATAAGATAGATCTAGTATTGAGTTATTTAATGAGAACAAAAACGAAATCTTGTATAAAAGAATGATTATCATGCATGTCTCCTATGTGTGCGGGGTGGATAAACATTGCGAAACGGAGGTAGTACAAATTATTACACTAAATAGACTATATAAAAAGATAAATTTTGTTACAGTAAAACGCTACGCTAAACCGAAAAGAAAAGGCCCATGCGTTGGAAGAACCTTTGAAGTTCTTCTCAACGTTAGCCATGTACCGTAAAAACCTTTGAAGTGTCGGAAGAACCTTCGAAGATCCTTCGAAGATTTGTAAGTGCATCAAAATTTCACCAGAGCATCCTCGGATCCTCCATTCCTTCCACAATGCCAGCTCATAATCCCATAACGCCGTAAGGGCGAGCCAATCCTCACGCACACCACGGCCGCATCGGCTCCTGGCGGCGGGGCACTGGGACGCCGGACGCGGGCGGTGCGCAGGCGCAGCGCAGAAGCGCGGCGACGCTGCTCTGACTCTGATGAGCAACGCCGGTGACCGGGCGCGTCGAGGTTCGAAGTGGTTAAACAGTGAAATAGGTAAACAGTGAGGGTAGAGCTCCTAGCACTGTTACCTCCCCACTCCAGCAGGCAGCAGCAGCCTGTACAACCCTAGCTGACCAGCTCCCACAGCAGCAGTTATTTCGCCCAACTGCCGTCGCCCTTGGCCCCTTGTGCCCCAAATCGCGTCGTCAGTCGTCACCACCGCTGCTAGTGCTCGCCCTGCTCCACAGTCCACACGGCCGCGCCATTGCCGTCGCCGGTCACCGCGCCGTCACCGTCGCCGGTCACCGCGCCACCGTGGGTCGTCCTGCTTGCTCCTGCCGTCCAAAATCCCCACACACAGCGATATACTTCCATTCCATACGCTGGCCGGCTGCCTCCCCTCGCGAGCTCGCTGATCTGCCCCCGCCGCCGCCCTACGCCGCTCCCCCTCGCGACCGGCAGTGGCATTGTGCCGTCGCTCCTCCATGGTTCTCTCTCCCCTCTCCAAGCCTCATCTCCCTTCCTCCCTCCTCTCTTTTTAGGTTTTCCTGAGTTCGGATTGGATCCACGGGACCCCGGGCAGCTGCCCTGCGGTGGATCCGCCGTCCTGTTCTTGCTAGCTGGTAATACACTGAAAAGGTTCCCTTTTTTTCATTTATAATAAGACTCACCTGATTTCTGCTGGTACTTAAAAAACACCATCTTTTTTTTTTTCAATTCTCGCAGGAATCATCTCCGCAAAGACCCCAAGATTCGAGGAATGGACCATGTGCTAGCTCTTCTAGCATTTTCTTTTCTGTTCTTGCTGCCAAGGTGCGCCTATGGCCTCGGCTCCATGGCGTCCATTGCAGTGTCCTACGGCGAGGACGGCCCTGTGTTCTGCGGCCTCAGTTCCGATGGCTCCCACCTGGTCACATGCTTCGGCTCGGACGCCTCCGTCGTGTATGGTGCCCCCCTCAGGATCCCATTCCTTGGACTCACTGCCGGTGATGGGTTTGCCTGTGGACTCTTGCTTGACACCAACCAGCCTTACTGCTGGGGGAGCAACTCCTATGTCAAGATCGGGGTGCCTCAGCCAATGGTGGAGGATGCCATCTACTCCGAGCTTAGTGCAGGGGACAACCACCTCTGTGCACTGCGAACACCTGTGAAGGGAGCTCATGGTGCCAATGCCGATACATCGGTTATCGATTGCTGGGGATACAACATGACTGCCACTCATGTTATTGCTGCACCTGTGTCGACCATCTCAGCTGGTTCGGTGTTCAATTGTGGCCTGTATGCGAGAAACAGGACAGTGTTCTGCTGGGGTGATGAGACAGTGAGTGGTGTGATTGGGCTAGCACCGAGGAATGTGCGGTTTCAGTCTATTGGAGCAGGTGGTTATCATGTCTGTGGCGTGCTGGAGAATGCACAGGTGTTCTGCTGGGGAAAGAGCTTGGAGATGCAGCAAGTGTCACCTTCCAGTGCTATCGGTGAAGGCGACGTCAACATAGTGCCAATGGATGCGATGGTCTCCGTTGTTGGTGGGCGATTCCATGCTTGTGGCATCAGGAGCCTTGATCACCAAATAGCTTGCTGGGGCTTCATACTTCAGAACAGCACAACGCCACCGAAAGGGCTCAGGGTTTATGCAATTGTGGCTGGGGACTACTTCACCTGTGGGGTTCCTGCTGAGACATCGCTGAAGCCGATATGCTGGGGCAATAGCGGGCCATTAGCTCTCCCAATGGCGGTATCCCCTGGGATTTGTGTATCTGCTGCATGCAGCCATGGGTACTACGAATATGCAAATCATGGCGATGTTGGCACCATCAAGGTGTGCAAGCCTGGAAATTCTAGGCTCTGCTTGCCATGCAGTGTTGGCTGCCCAGATGACTCGTATGAGTCATCGCCTTGTAATGCCACAGCTGACCGTGTTTGCCAGTTTGATTGCTCAAGGTGTGTCTCAGATGAGTGTGTATCATTCTGCTTATCCCAGAAGAAGACCAAGAACCATAAATTCCTGGCTTTCCAGATGCGCATTTTCGTGGCAGAGATCGTGTTTGCCATTGTCCTGGTTTTCAGCGTGACAGCCATCGCTTCACTGTATGTCCGGCATAGGCTTCAGCATTGCCAATGTTCCAAGAGCGAACTGAGGCTGGCAAGGAGCACAGCATACTCTTTCCGGAAGGATAACATGAAGGTTCAACCTGATGTGGAAGATATGAAGATCAGGAGAGCTCAGGAGTTCTCCTACGAAGAGTTAGAGCAAGCAACTGATGGATTCTCGGAGGATTCACAAGTTGGCAAAGGCAGTTTTTCATGTGTGTTCAAGGGAATCTTGAGAGATGGGACAGTGGTTGCTGTGAAGCGTGCAATTAAAGCATCGGATGTGAAGAAAAGCTCAAAAGAGTTCCACACTGAACTTGACCTCCTGTCTAGGCTCAACCATGCACATTTGCTCAACCTGCTTGGTTACTGTGAGGATGGCAGTGAGAGGCTCTTGGTTTATGAGTTCATGGCTCACGGTTCCCTCTACCAGCATCTGCATGGTAAGGATCCAAACTTGAAGAAGCGTCTGAACTGGGCCAGGCGGGTCACCATTGCTGTTCAGGCTGCTCGTGGTATTGAATACTTGCATGGCTATGCCTGCCCACCGGTAATTCACCGAGACATCAAGTCCTCAAATATATTGATAGATGAGGATCATAATGCGCGTGTTGCCGACTTTGGTCTATCTATATTGGGCCCTGCAGATAGTGGCACCCCATTGTCTGAGCTGCCAGCTGGGACACTTGGTTACCTTGATCCTGAGTACTACCGTCTTCATTACTTGACGACAAAGTCTGATGTCTACAGCTTTGGAGTTGTTCTTCTAGAGATCTTAAGTGGTAGAAAAGCTATTGATATGCAGTTCGAGGAAGGGAATATTGTCGAATGGGCAGTGCCATTGATCAAGGCCGGAGACATCTCTGCCATCCTTGATCCAGCCTTGTCTCCTCCCTCCGATCTTGAGGCTCTGAAGAAGATTGCTGCTGTGGCATGTAAATGTGTCAGAATGCGAGGCAAAGACCGGCCTTCCATGGACAAGGTAACAACAGCTTTGGAGCGTGCACTTGCACTGCTGATGGGCAGCCCTTGCGTAGAGCAGCCCATTCTGCCGACTGAGGTTGTTCTTGGGAGTAGCAGGATGCACAAGAAGGTATCACAGAGGTCCTCTAACCAGTCATGCTCAGAGAATGAGCTCGTTGACGGGGAGGACCAGCAGATCGAGTACAGGGCACCATCTTGGATAACGTTCCCAAGTGTGACCTCATCCCAGAGGAGGAAATCATCAGCATCCGAGGCCGACATGGATAGTCGAAAAACCACAGACGGGAGGAATGTTGGGAGCAGCATAGGAGATGGGTTGCGGTCTCTGGAGGAAGAGATTGGGCCGGCATCGCCACAGGAGGATCTCTACTTGCAGCACAACTTCTGATGAAATTTTTTAAGAGCAGCTGAAAACCCAGAATCATTCTGCTGTTTCTGGCCAGCGTTTTAAGTTCAGTCCTTGTGATCTGTTGCTATGTGGAAATGCATTGCAGTGTCTATAGATTCTGAAGTAGCATGCCAGTTAAAAAGGGAAGAGCTAGTTATAGAGTACTGGAAGCATTTTTACCATCTGGAGGCATTTCTTTGTAGATTTATTTGGTTTCTTTGTTTTTTGTTGCTGCTATTTATCTGATGAACTGAACTCTCTTCTGTAGCTTACAGATCTGTAGTGTTCTTTCGTTATGTGAGGCATCTTTTATCCCTTCCCAGTTTTTGCCTTCAATCCACAATGCTATATGCCAACAGAAATGCAGCTCAATGGCCCAACTGAATGTCTGAATTACTATATCTGACATTCTTCCACATCTCTTTTAGGAATAGAATTGCCTGGTTTTCTTCTTTCATTTGATCATTTCCCTCGAAACATCATGATTTGTTTCCCCGATCTTCAGTAACAACCAACTGGTGAATGCAATGCTCAAGGTCTAGTTCAGGAGATCATATATAGTTGAATGTCATGTTCCACGATCTGTTTGGGTTGTTGCTTTCGACATAATCAAGGCAGGTCGCTACAAATCAATTCAATGTTGATGTGACCTAACAAACTTGCCATTATGATGCTGTGATACTTGTTTCCGAAGTAATCTCGTTGGATGTACTAATGTTCTTTTGATTCTCCGATTTAGTTTCGATTTAGTTTAGTTTTGGTTGTAGTCGAAAAAGTTGATCTCTAAAAAAAAAGCTACGAAAAAACTAAATAAATTATTAAAATATATTTTTATGTACTTCTATAAAATTTGAAAAATAATTTAAAATATCTGTAAAAAATATCAATTGTTTAATCAAATCAGAAGTTCAGAACTAGTAAACTAAAATAAAAATATAGGACTAAATTAAAAGAAGGAATCATTTTGTTGCTTTTGTAACTGAACCACGCTTTCATATTTAATGTACACTGTGCGTGCCCTCAGCCCCTCGTGGCTCTTTTTTCCCCAAATATTTTTAAGGCATGTACTAATGCACAGGCGAAAAAATTGGTTAAATAATACAGATGTAAATAGAAATTGTAAAAGTATACGACATACGGTGGGAATTACAGAATTGGGCAGCAGGCTTGCCGAAGCTAGGCTGAGCTCGTGCATGGTTGGGTTGCTGCAAGTGTTTGGTTACCTTCGCGAAGATCGTGGTGGTTGTGTCCATCGGTCGGAGCCACTATCGCCGGCCTCGCCGAGCTTGGATCTGGTTGCTGCCGGCCTCGCCTCGCGCGGATTCGCTGCTGTTAGAGTCGCCTCGCTCGGATCCGGTCGCTGTCAGCTCGCCTCGCATGAATCCGCCGACGTCGTACTCGCCTCGCCCAGATTTGGTCATCGCCGCCGCTAGCTAGCTAGCTCGCGTTGCCCCCCGCCGCCTGTCGCCGCCGCTAGCTAGCACGCGCTGCCTCCGCATGACATTGTACTGGCCAGGCTCGAAAAAAAAACCATTTCGAGCGTTTCTTCGAAGCCTGGCCAGTACAGGGATTTTGCACCTCTCGGACTAGGCCCGGCAAACTCACCAACCAACCAAACACATAGTTGGTTACTCCCACGGCCCGGCCAGGCTCCATAGGGGGCGCAACCAAACACGCCCAAAGTTGCAGTACTTCAACGACAGAGTTAGGGGTGCAAAATGGATATGAATAATCCGAATTTTTTCGACATCCATATCTGGAAAATGGGTTATCCGTATTTGGATTATCCGTATCCGAATAGGAAACGGATACGGATACTATCCGGATTTTTTTCCCAGACACGGATATGGTTTCGTAAAATGGACTGGATATGGATACAGATCCGTATCCGAATTGTAATGGTGGTCATGGTGGAACGTGAAACAAATGTTTACTGTATTTCTAATTAAGTACTTATTGCTCGTTTTGTACCTGATGATTCACACACACACACACACACACACACATACATATATATACACCCCATGCTGCTAAGCATCAGTGACTTGAAACTAAGATCATCTCCAAAGGAGTCCCTTTAGGGGCCAAAATCCCTTCGCGAAGAAATTCTGATGCTTCAACAGAATCTCGTCGCGGTTCTCGTCAGAAGAAATTTCTTCCTACATTTCCTTTAGAACGAGATTCTCTTTCGTTTTCTTCGTAAATTTCTTCGAAGGGATGCTGTTGGAGATGGTAGAAAATGAAGGGAACGAATGTGGGAAAAAGAATGGGGAAGATAATGAAATGAAGGGAATATGGTTGGAGATGGTCTAATTTAAGGACTAAGGGATATATGTTGTCATGTTGGCTTTTTTTCGCTGATGTGCTGAAGTTATATGGTATTTGTACCGATCGAATTGAGTTGATGTCCGGTCCGTATTTGTATTCACTATGCTATCTGATTCGTATTCGTATCCAAAAGGCATCCGAATATGTATTCGTATCCGAAAAATAAATATGGACACAAATATGGTAATGGCGCTATCCAAGACAGAGTACCACGAGAGCCGTCCGATAGTGAACCGTCGGTCTAGATCGAACGCGTGGAAAATTTGAGTGATAGGTTTTTTTAGTGAAGCAGTAATCTGAAAACCATTAATTGATCGACCGGGCTTGTCCGAGCTTGGCTTGTAGCATGTTATAATTAGGAGATTCAGGAAATGTTACGATTTATTTTCAGACATACATTTTCAATTTTACTAGGAGTATCTTGTGAGCGTATAAATTGGTACTTCGTTCCATTCCAAGAAATATGACATGCCGAACCGTTCTAAAAATCTTGGTGTTTTCTTTCCGTAGTTTGTCTTTCATAATAAGTTTCAACATTTTTATAAGAATATTAATGGAAGTACAATCGAAAACACTTTGTGCCGAGAGTCCGGCGCGTGAAAGGCGCATGCACGCACTATGCCGGCATGCATGCAGTGGGCCTCACATCAATTTTTTTTGAATGGTCATAATTTTTGACTGCGTGCTCCAATCCACAAACCGTTTGCACCAACGTGTTCCTCATATTTTTACGAACAAAACAAGATATAAGTTGCCATATAACTCCTCAAACTTATCTGGTGAAACTTGAGTTTCGTCTACTGAAACTTGGGTTTTCGCCTACTGAAACTTGGCTTTCATATTTGTTAAACTTGCCGAACTATCAAGTTTCATCAGGTTTAATGCACGTTTCATCAAGTTTCAACAGGTCTCATATAAGTTTTTTCAAGTTTCATCAGGTCAATTCAAGTTTCAACAGGTTTCATCCAAGTTTCATCAGGTTACATTGAAGTTTCATTCATGTTTCATCATGTTTTATCAGCACACAGCCAAGTTTCGATAGTATATATATATATGTAAGTTTCATAAAGTGCATTCTCCTAGTTCACATAAAAAAAATGAAAAAGTGAAAAAATTCAAAAATTCAAAAAGTATTTAAAATGGGTTGCTCTCGATTTTAGAAGAATTATGAAATTTATTTCACATATTTTGAACACTGTTTGAATTTTGTACAAAAATCAGAAGTTTAATTGGAATTTTAATCAAACGACGACTAACAAGGCGAGCGTGCAGCTTCGTTCGATCCGGCGGCAGGAGTGTGCGGCTTCATTCGATCCGGCGATCCGACGGACGCGCGTGGTCCGGCGCGCCATCGCCAAGTACAATTCTTGGAACTTTTTTTTTTGCTTGCATCGACTCTTGCATTATTGGTGTCAAACCTCTTCTCATGTACTCTGGGAAAAAATGTTTTTGAGGTAAATGGAGCAAAATCCTTTTGAAACTTGACTTTTTTTTAACATAAAACTTATGTCTGTACATAAATGTACATAGATTCAGTTCGAAAAATACTTACATAGTATCATAATTTATGTACTTAACGATAATTCGTAATGGTAGTAAGTTATCATAAATAAGTTTTAGGTCCATGTTATTGTCTAAAATAACATTTTTTAGCGGAAGAAATAAAAAGACTCGACCATGTTCGGATTGACTCAAGCTTAAATAAAAACAATAATTTTGCTTTTTTATTATAATTTTTTATTATGATGAAGATACCACTAAAAACTTTTAAATAATATAAATGAAGAGGACTAGGTTGGAGAAACGTATTCAAGAACTTCTAAAGTTCAAATTAACATTCGGCTCGTTTTAGACTAGCCAACTTATTCATTCAACTTACTTATAGCATGACTAATGGGACATAACTTAAGCTGTCCTAGTACTGTAGCAAATAAAATAGAAGAGAGAAAAATGTAGATGAATAGTAAAAAGTAGGTGTAAATAGTGGTTGGGTCGACCTAAGTTAGGTTTGAGTTGGTGATGCTCTTAGGCCAATCAACTTATTCATTCATCTCAACCGCTTTAAACATGTTCAAGCCAATAATATTAGGATTTATGCCGATGCAAAATCACGAACGACACCAGGAGACACGATGTTTGATAACGCCGTTCAACTTTCGCCTACATCTGCGGGGCTTTGACTATGTGCGCTCCTCACCAATCCATAATACCGCAGCATACCGGCTGCAAAGGTTACGGCCACATGCCGGTTGCTGACCTTCTCAGGCCTATGCTACTATTGTGCAGTCGTTGTCATGGTTACACCAGGGTTGCCTCCCTTTATATAGTGGAGGCCTGGTTAGAGTCCGACTCTAACTCTAAATCAAACCTGCCTATTACAACACAGAGCGCATGTAACATACTTGTACGCATATTCGACACAAAACCTAACAAACTCCACCTTGAAGAATATGACCTTTTTCACCTTGAAGTCGTTCCAGCGTCCAACGCAAACCCGTGCACCCGGACTCTGGTTGCTTCCTTCGCAGCTAACGTCGAACCGCCCGACGAGTCCACCTCCTTGAACACACCGTCTTCTGGAACAAACACCGACTTAATTGGCAATATCTAGCTCGGTAGCACCACCTGCAACGGTATTCCCTGCACTTGTAATTCACAACTACCTTTGCAGCATGTACACACGCTCGATGTCGTCCTCTCCTCAATCATCACCATTTCCTTTCGAGCCATTTTCAGCCACTGCCAACCTAACAGATAATATCTAGGTCTAGTATGTTTGATCATCGCCGTCGACCAAAGACAACAAAGGAAGGGAGGTGGACAACTTGTAGTATGCTCAGACCCCCTCACACAACTTGTCTGGGAACTTAGGATCCCTAGGAACTGATGGAGAAATAATTCAAAATACCTACGAGGATCTATTCGGGACTAGGATCTGTTTGGTTGATAATTAAGGTTGACACACTTCACCGCGCCTTTTGTTAGGCTACTTTGACCAAGTGAGATGCATAATTGGTTCATAGCCACACCTGTGACAATTTTTTTCTATTCTTGTGTTCCCAATGATTCCTAACACCAATAACACCATATGAGACAGTCATGATGTAATCCAGTCATAATGGTACATATGAAAATACGGTATAGAAAATTCTGGCCGAATTTCGACGGAATAGGCTTTGATCTCCTGTGATTGTAAAACAAGGTCGCATTGAAGTCACGTTTTGAAGAGGACCTATTTTTTTCGGCAAAATTAGTTCTATACAATTCAAAGTTCTTTGTTTTTGATTTATATCATTGAAAAATTATGGTGCACTCTAACACCATCCAAAATTACACTCTTACAATTTTGTACTACACCTCGTTTCCTCCCGTCTAGCCCCCCTGCCCGCCATGGCGCCACCACCATCTCTCTCTCTCTCTGTCTGTCTCTCTCTCTCTGTCTGTCTGTCTCTCTCTCTCTCTCTCTCTCTCTCTCTCTCTCACCCCTCCCTCCCTCCCTCCTTCTCGCTCGCTCACTCGCTCGCGTGGGAGGCCGAGCTGCCGCCCTGGCCGAGTGCCTCCGCTACTAGCCGCTCCCTTTGGCCCTAAGTGCCGCCATCGGCCAGACTGAGCCACCATCGCCATTGATTATGAGCCACGGTAGTGGTTCTGCATTGTTCGACTGCCATAATTGATTTTGCGTCACAGCCTATGTGCCCCGCCGGTTGACCGCCAACACCATCGATTTGCCGCCCCCTCCCCCCCGCTGGGAGACCCGTCGCCGCTGACCGGAGCGCCGCCACCATCAGACCCCCTTTTCCCATCACTATAGGAAAATAAAGTTTTTTCGTCAATCGATTGAAATTTCGTGGGTACAGAAAAACAGCTAAAAATAAGGCCACAAATTGTTAGTTTCCTAAAACTGATGAAAATAAATCAATAATTTTGTCGGTTTAAACCAGGTCGACGAAATAGTTAATAATTTCGTCAGTTCAGATTAGGTCGACGGATCTTGGGGTCGCCGTTGTCGTGGTTAGGGTGAGCGGAGCCGTCCAGCGATGGGTGGGTAGGAGGTGGAGCGGCCGGCGGCGAAGCAACGAACAGGAGACAAGGGTTTTTATCCTGGTTCAGGCCTCTCGGGAGAGATAATAGCCCTACGTCCAGCCTTTCTTATATATCAGAGATGAATACAAGAGGTGGCTCGACGAGACGAACAAGTCTCGGCGAGATTATGGTGTATGCGAAGTGCTAAAGTGCTAGAGCTCTAAGTCAGGGGTGTAAACTCCAGCCAGGTCCTCCTAAACGCCTTAGGGGCCCTGTTTATATAGTACGGAGCAAACCGACCTACCGAGGACTATCGGGCCGGGCTAACTACGAGATTGTAACGAACTCATACATGCCAAATACAACCCACGGTAGATAAGGTAATCTCCTAATCTTGGGGATCACGACTCCTAATCCAATCCGGGAAACTACGTCCGGGTCTTCACGTAGCCGTGCAGAACTATGTTTGAGTCGGACTCAAACATAATTCCTTGGCCATTACGCACCGTGCCAACCAGGAAGCTGTTCGGCAGGATGCATATGGGCCAGATAGAACCTTCCAGGGAACTGGGCCCTGGTAGGCTGTTCAACTAGGCCATCAGGGAGTGGGCCATGGCAATAGGCCGTAATTCTATCCCCGACAGCGTGGCTATACCGTTGTTCGGGATCCAAATCCCAACATGCGACGGGGCTATCCGACCAATTCGAGCTCCTGCGGGCAGAACCGAGTAGTGCTAAGCAACGTCGAGCAGCCCACGACCAACTCAAGTTCTTCCAAGCAAAGCCGAGTAGCGTCTCGCAGTACCAGGCACCGCCGAACAACATCGAGTGACCCGAGCAACAATTTACTCGCCACCGAGTAGTTTAGGCAGCGCCGACCAGAGTGGACCATTACCGGCACACTACTAAACAGGACTGAGTTACCTGAGCAACAAATTGCTCGTTACCAAGCAGTTCAGGTAGCGCCGAGTAATTTTGGATAGTGCCGAACAGCATCAAGTCAACCGAGTAACAATTTGCTCGTTACCGATCTGTCCGAGCACAAATATGCACGTCTACAAGTCACATATGGGACCCACACATCATATGCGCAAGTCCACACGAACGACAGAGATCATCAAGATTAGTTTTGGCATCGACGACGACCAACGTTTGGCACTTCATCGTGATCGAGAACATTGTTCACGCGTGCAACTATAGCATGGTAACAATGACTCATCGATCATCTAGCCTATTAATCATGGCGACATGCAGCTTCTCAAAACCATACGTTTATGTATGAATGCAAACAATAGGACTCACATGCACATCCATATGTGTTTGTTCGTATCTACAGTTTCATACATACATGCGTATACAACTACTGCTTGCTAGGCTATGCATGTGCATGCACGCGTGACTACGCATGTATGCTCCTGCATGCTTGATCCAAAGCACTGGCACATACGTGATTGATTATCCTAGCTAGCTGATCCGCATCGTACCGATTACATACATGAGAAAAACTCACGCACAAACCGAACAGCAGCCAAACAACTTGCTAGCGAACATCCATGCTTGTATGCGCCAGATGAGCAGCACGAGACCATCTCCCATTGATATCTATCAAACGTGGTCATTGTTGATCTCATCAACAAAAATCCAGCGATTGATCTAATCAACCAAAATTCAGATTAATCACAATTAATCAGATGGATTCTCCCAACCAATCCAATCGAGTATACGGAGAACGGTAGTAGATCAAATCTAGTACCCCGCATATCACATATGCGACCATATCAATAAACAAAGCACGACCAGGTTGATCTCATCAACTAAATTAGAAAAATTGAAACATTAATCATCAATAGATCAAATCTATAAGAACTACGATTCAACTCATATAATTCATGGCACATGCTAGTGATTGATCATATCAATCAACCCCTAACCGATCCAATCGGCTAGACCAATAGTAGATCAAACTTACTATCATGCATATCACATATGCGCCGCATATCATATATACGCCGATCCAGATCAAGAACTAAACAGGATGGCGCTGATACCACTGTAGGGAAACGCGGGACTGCTACGCTAGCAACGAATCAAATTCTACCGCGGAAACCCAGGAACACCCTGCTAGTAAATGACCACAGATCAAGATTACCTTACGACGTGCTGTGCAGCGGAAGACGAGTCGATGAAGCCGGTTCACCGATCTGCACGTAGTCGTACGGAAGTAGTCGTTCATGGCAATCCATATCACCACCGAGAGCTCGCCGAGTGCTTTCCGGTGGTGCCGAGTGGTTGCCGAGTGCTGTGGAGGTCGTCGACGTACTCCGTGCGCTCGCAGGGATTCGTGATCTTCCCGAGCAGCACACCTTCAAACGGACGCCCCGGCCAAATCCGAACTCCGTTTTCGACGTTCTACCACTCGTTGGAAAGCTAACGAGATTATCTTTCCAACGCATCCAGTATCGCCCAGAAACTCCTTCTGGATCAACAGAAATCGACAAAACAAAATCGCGACCAGAACATATGCGCGAGCAGTGACGTCTCGATCTCAGGTTCGCATCGGCTAGCGCCACAAGGTGCAGCGCCTCTACGGTATCCACACAAGATTGGGATCGCCATACGGGGTGTGCTAGCACCTCACCGCATAGACCTTGGGAGAGATGACGGCTAGGGTTTGGTGGAGAGGGAGAACCTGTGCACTGGCATGCATACCGACCTCTCCTCCACCTCCCTTTATATAGCGCCCACTATTGGGCTCTCTACGCTAGAGGCCCAATTAGGTCTGGTCCACATCATATGTATCACACGCTAACCGTGAGCCTGCATCATATGCGACTCATAATTTTCATTGGGCATATCCCAACAAGATATTCAGGCTCCTGTGCTAACATTTGGAGTTTCACTCCTGTTGCTGTTGCTGCTCTGCTGCGCTCGTGGGAGGTCAGGGCATGCTGAATGCAACCCCTTTTCTACCCTTTTTTGGTACTTAAATTACAGTGGCACCAGGTAGGAAATAAAATATAAGAAAGAAAAATGTAGAAAAAGATAGAATAATGATTGAAAAGTGAATAAATAGGGATGAGATAGGGAAAGTTTAGATGTTGCATTGTACATGCCCTCAGCCTGCTATGCTCGTGGGCTCACCAAGTGCCCAGTTGCCCCCCCCCCCCTTCTGGCTCCTCCCAACGAGCGGAGACTCGCTGGATTTAAGCAAGAAGAGCATCAAGAGAAGTTGTGCCACGATTCTTGGCCTTGAAACATCACACTTGTACGTATAAAACTTACAAATTTGCTTGTCAAAACATCATTTTTGTCTTGCGGAGCATCTACATTTGTTTTTGTTGGATGATTTTCGTCAAGTTTTGGCATATTCCATCAATTCATTTGACATGTTCCAACGCTTGTCGACTATTAATTCAACATGTTTTATCAATTTTTGTGTGTTCCATCGGTTTTTTGACATGTTTCAATAATTTTATTGCTATGTTCCAATGATGTATGTTGTATTAAACATATCAAAATAAATCTGAGCTATCTGATCAAAATACAAGTGTTCCCAAATTCAATCTAAGGGTCTACGAGTTGATATATATGGAGTTCGCAACAAGAAAACTTACAAGTCATCATATAGTTCGTAGGAATTACACTTACCTTCCCTCAAACCGAGCTTCATGGAAGTATTTCGATTTGGCATGATCGAGGCGATTCGGACTTGTTACTTTTGAAGTTGGTGTTTTTCTTGGAGTGGGCTTGGGAGTAGGCCTTGGCGTGTGGCTACTCTCGAGTCGGTGTATAGGTGATGGAATCCACCTCGCCGGAGTGGTGGAACGACTATCGGGGAGTAAGTGAGGCGTGTGGCTCAAGAGGAAGCCGGTCCTTGTATGCAAGGGCTAGCCTCAACGGAGAGTAGGAATTGTGATTCCGAACTTCGGTGAAATAAATACTGTGTCACTTCTCTCTTGTCTTATTTGCTTTCGCATTTATTTTTCGCTTGATTTGCTAAATTGCTTCATTGTTTTGATGAGATGGATTAGGTTACTAGTACGTGTTGTTTAATTTGCTTCCGCTTAATAGGGCACTAGGATCTAGGATTGGGTAACTCTTAATTGTGTTGCTTAATCAAGTATAACCCGAAAGAAATTTAAAATTGCCAATACACCCCCTCTAGACTTTAGAGATCCTTTCAGACCAAAAAAACACCGAAGCAAGGACGAACACCTAGGGTGTGTTCGGTTCACAGTCCTGGGTGGCCATGCCAAAAAATTGGCATGACCATCTCATGGCATGACCAAATCTTGTCAATTTTTGTATTGTTTGGATTGTAACCAATGGAGTTTGGCCAATAAAATTTAAAAATTTAAAAAAATCAAAAAGTATTTAAAATGGGTTGATTAGGATTTTAAATGAATTATGAATTTTTTCTATGCAATTTGGACTCCCGATAAAATTGATACCAAAAAAAAATTTAAATAGAAAATGGAGCAACTGCAGCTAGCAATCAGTCGCTGGGAGGGCACGCTCGCGCTGAGGCTGACGCCGGGCCCGGGCACTGATTCCAAGTTTCCAACGCTGCTCTCTATTTTAGTTTAGTTTTTTAGTTGAACAAACTGATTTTAAAAATAAGTATGGTAAATACAAAACAAGTTATTACTACAAACAAGTATAGTAAATATAAAACAAGTTATTACTACCTCTGGTCATAAAAACAAGTCTCCATTGACTTTTGAAAACTTTTTTGACCATTCGTCTTATTAAAAAACTATGTAAGTTATCATTTATTTTGTTGTTATTTATTTTTCATTAAAGATAATTTATCTTTGATCATTCGTCTTATTCAAAAAACTATGTAAGTTATCATTTGTTTTGTTGTTATTTATTTTATCATTAAAGATACGGTTTTGCTGCTTCTCCAGCGACTGATTTTTAAATAAGTCTCAGTCGATTTTCACATAACTAGATTCTACCGTTAGATATTTTATATATCCTATAGAGACGTTTGATAAACGGTCTAGAAAATCGACTGAGAGATGAATAACTCTCAAGCGCTTGATAATAAGTCAGTCCCTTAATATAAAGATAATTTAAGCATTGGACCGTCCATTGGTTCTTTACGTACATAAAAAATTTCACACAGCTTTGGGCAAGTCGGGCGCTTTGGCCTATTGGCTAGCTGAGCTAGCGCTCAGCCAAGTGCCCGCGGTTCGAATCCTGGCGCTGTGTTCTTGCCATTTTTTCCCGGGCGCGTCCCCGGCCTCGGCGTGTATGTATTTTTTTTCCCAGCCTCGGCGCGCCACAGGCACGTAAGCATGTCTAGTAATATTACACCTAACTGTTTTAAGCTCGTCCATAGGACACGTGCCTATATACATCAAGTGTCAAGATCACAAGTAGTTGGTCTAGGGCATGACCAATAAAAGTACAACTTAAACCGTTATAATCCAGTAGCAAATTAAATTAAAATGATAAAAAATGTAGATAAATAGTGATTGAATAATGTTGAACCGATCTAAGGCTTTGTTTGTTTCAGATTAATGTAGAGTTGTGTTTTACTGTAGCAAATTTGTGACCCCTCAAAATACGTTTTAACGAGTTCAAAAAATTATGATAAAAATATTTTACAAACTTTAAGAAGTACTATTTAAAACCCCACAAGAATGAGTACAAAACATTACATCATTTGGCTTATACAAAAAAAAACAAATTTTTATTTAATTTAATTTAATCTGAAACAAACAAGGCCTTAGTTAGACATGAGTGTATGATGCCCATAGACTCGTTTAGGAGGATATCCAATGCCAAGCTAAGAATTTCTAGCCCTTTGACAGACCGTCAACCTCATTGTCATTGACGACCATCGACGAGACATTATCTCAAAGAAATAATCACCTAATGCTCTCTGCTCGGCTAGCTCAGTCTACAATTTATAGTTCTTGTGTTTCTTTCTGAACCACTCCTACTATCGTATTTGATGGGTGGACACAAAACATAAGTGTAGGTTCTTTTACTGGCTCGCTATTCCAGGATGGATCCTCGTAGCGGTAGCAGCCCGTAGGCGGCCACACCATGTAGCATGTCCCTTATGCGGTCAAGATGATGTGGCACACATAAGCTTAACGAGGATCTGATACCATGCAATAGACAAAGATATAACATATTGATTTCCCACACCACTCCTAAGGAGGAGGGTCTCATATATACTCGGCAACAGCGCGGTGTGATGCAGGTTAGGAGATAAGCAAAGCTAACCAAATACAAATTTGACTACGGTCCTATTCATTTAAGTTGAAAGTAATCTTCGAAAGAGGTTTTAAGGAGACCAAAAATATGAAAGAGATTATTTTAGAAACTCCAATAAGAACCATTTATAATCCTTAAGAATGACTACAAAATACTGTATCATTTGGTTTATAAAAAATAAAAAATCCAATATTAACTTTAAATTTTAATTTAAGCTAAAAGTAACAACACTACTAGAATTCTAACTTTTACCGAGTGTGCAAATACCGTCGACCATTAGAAAATACCGTAGGCCATGTCTATGGCCGATCGTATGCCATCGGTAACCTCTCCTTGGCCACCCATGGTTGGTAATTCATACAATTACCGACGGACCCTTGGGAATTAATTTAGCGACAGTTTTTGGAGCACTCGGAAAATGTATGAGTTAGTGGCTTTGACTTACCGTTGGAAATTAAGAACACTCGAGAAATGCATGAGCGAGAGGTTTTGACCCACTGACGGAAATAATAAACACTCGAAAAATGGATAAGAGGAAATGTAGTGTAAGAAATAGGAAAAAATATTTTTCTATCAGGGTCAACTTTGATACTTGAAGTTATTTTTTTCCATTTTACTCAAATTAATTATAAATGTGTGCTACCTTGGATTTGGACTCATGACCTGTTGAATAAGAACACTTACACCTAACCATCCCACCTTATGCACCTTGTTGTTTAAAATAGTATATACATTTCTTTTAATCTTTGTCTTTTTGTATACAATGGCCGAGGGTTTTCTTTCAACCGTCGGGCATTCCCTTGAATGGACGAGGGTTCCATTGAATGGCCTAGTGTTTTATTTCAACCGTCGGCCATAGAAATGAATGACCGATTGTTTTATTTCAACCGTCAGTCATTCCCTTGAATGGCCAAGGGTTTCCTAGAAACCGTCGGTTATTCTTGCACCCTCTCGGTAAATCATATAATAACCGACCGTTTTTTTCTAACGCTCGGAAAAAGTATGAAGCGTCAGCCACCTTAACTTTTACAGAAGGTCCGTAGGTAATTACCTTTAGCAGCCAGAAAAAGTTAGATTTCTAGTAGTGCAAGGCCTGCCAAGAAAAATAAAAATCACGTGGGATCATTTTCATATGGCTCGGAGTGTTCTCTAGAAGGTTGATGCTCCGAAAAAGACCCCATATGAGGTTTCAGCTCAGAGTGATCTCCCGGACGCGTTGCGCTCTGGGAAGGATCTTGCGCCGGGGCTCTGAGTCACGTGGCATGACATTTGGGGCAACTTTCGCACGAAGTCTTCACGCCCGGGACAACAGCGGGGCAACGCTACAACACTAACAAACGCATCGTACACAGTGCACACACATGTGCAACCACTTCATTTCACGTATAAAAACATGTAACGAGATGGACTCCACAAGCTCACGTCAGTCTCGTGCAGAACAGAAGCCGTCGTCAGCTTGATTTGCAGCGCCGCAGGTATTGCACGAGCTCATCGAGGTACAGCTCGTCATGGCGGGCTTGGTCACCCAGTGCCTCCTGCAGCTCCCTGGCGTTCCGCGCCATCGCCTTCCCTTCCTCCGACGCCATCACCCGCCGCACCGCCGCCGCGACGCCGTCCCTTGTGAACGACCCGTCGTCGTGCCTCGGCACCTCCACGCCGACCTCCTTGTCGGCCATGACCCGCGCGATGAGGCCCTGGTCGGCGATGAACGGCAGCATCACCAGCGGGTGGCCGAACCGGAGGTTCTCCATGGTGGAGCGTTTATATAGTGCAGAGCAAACCGACCTACCGAGGGAATATCGGGCCGGGCTAACTACGAGATCGTAACGAACTCATACATGCCAAATACAACCTACGGTAGATAAGGTAATCTCCTAATCTTGGGGATCACGACTCCTAATCCAATCCGGAAAACCACGTCCGGGTCTTCACGTAGCCGTGCAGAACTCCTGTTCGAGATATACTCAAACACGATTCCTTGGCCGATACGCACCATGCCAGCCAAGAGGCTGTCCGGCAGGATGCATATGGGCCAGATAGAACCTTCCAGGGAACTGGGCCCTGGCAGGCTGTTCGATTGGGCTGTCAGGGAGTGGGCCATGGCAATGGGCCGTATTTTTATCCCCGACAGGACTTGATGAACTTCTCCCTTTGTTATCTCCCCCCTACAACCCCTCTTTCATCCCTTTCGATACACTCCCTTGAATAGCTTGGTAAACCCTCCCACATTTTGAGCTTCCTTCGAACTAAATAACGCCTCAGAGAATTGACCGTCGTCTCCTTTAACTCTTTCCTCTCCTCCACCTACTCCCCATCATTGCCCCTTAGCCTTTCAACCATGTTCTCTTATGAACCTCGCATTTGCGTAGCTTTATCCAACCTGGTGCTCACATTCCCCCTCCCCTTACGCGTGTTACTCCATGTACACCTTTATCCCTTATAGCCTAAATCAAACAAATTGCAGCCCACTATGCATGATCTAAACTTCCTCATCTGCCATTCCAAAGGTCTCCCCCATGTGCTCAAATAGTCATCCCCAACCTACATCTCGCTCCAATCGCCAACACAAATTTACGAGTCTACGACATCTCAATTTACCTTGCAAGTGACTCAATAGTCCATATAGCATATGAGGGGATCATGGTCTAGCGATGAAGCGGCTGGGCGAATCCTTAGTGAGCATTCTCAAAAGTACCGGTTGTCTCACTTTTAGGTGAGTCCAATGGATAAAGTGCACACACTCAAAACTACCATGATTGTCGTGTTCACGCTTAGAAACAGGGTTTGCCATACAACGAATGTCAGACAGCGAATACTAAACAGTGGATATAGGGCACGTGTGCATACAAAGAAGGTGTTGCTCGAGTTTCGTGTAGAGTTGACAGCGAATGTCGTTTCAGTCTCGTGTTGAGAAGACATTATTATTAGTGTTGAGAAAACACGAGTAAATAAAAAGAATTATTCTTTAAAATTGATGCTTTACAATAAGATTGTTAAGAGTGCTTTTTATACAAATGAACCATCCAGATTTCCTTGACACCTAGCATTCATACTTAAGGGCATACATGCTTGTCCAGAAGTTATTCGATTAAACTTGTTAGGCAGGTGATTATGTAGTTTTTTATGGTCTTCCGCTTGCTATTATACTCTGATATTGTAATGAGTGCATTGAGTCCATGATACTTACTATTTATTTCACATTGATAAAGCATATGGTTTGATTATTGACACCGTGTGTACTATCTATGATTTCTTGGGACTATACGAAAAACACGGAGGGATGTGTTTTGCAAAGACAGGTCCCAACAACCGTCTTCCCCAACAACGCCAGCCTGTCAAACCTCCAGGATTCTTCTAACATGGATTTGATTAGCAAACACCAAAAATGAAATAGGATTCGGGATTCTTCTGGCATGGATTTGATCAGCAAAATCCATAAATGGAATAGGATTCGGGATTCTTCCAATACATGTGTAATTTTGTCATAAAAATACTAAGGAAGAAAATAAACTTGGACCGCACTAATTTTGATCGGCCTAGTTAGGCCATTTTATCCTCGCCTAGCCCAATGTCATACATGCCCAGCCCCGACAGGCGTCAACTAGTGAACCAACCCTAATCCTTCCCACGCAGCCTCTCCTCTAGCTGTGTTCGGGATCGGATTAAGCTCGAAGTAATTTCGAGCCGATCTCGAGCTCGGTTCTCAATCGAGCCTATCTCTATCTTGTACCGATCTCGAGCAGCTCGTTTTCAGCTCGGAAACTCGAATAAACAGACAAGAATTTTTTACTGTACTAACATTAATTTAAATCGAAATTAAAAAAATATTTGCCCGTTTAAAAAAATTAAAAAAATAGCATCCTAGCGCCCGTTGAACGGGCGCTATATATTAATCGCCTGATAGACGGGCGTTATTAAAGACGTACAGTACAAGCGAGCCGACCCAACGGGCGTGCAATGGCGGCAACGGTCGGAGTCAATAATCGCCCGTTGGATGGGCGTTTTATCACTGTTCGAAAAAAACCGCCCGTTGGACGGGCGTTTTATACGCGTGGGAATGGATCGCCCGTTGGACGGGCGCTATTTCGCACTTAACCCCCCGCGCGGCCGGCGCCGGATCGGCACAGTACTCATTTGCCACCCACAGCGCAGAGAAAAGAGATGAGAGGAGGAGGAAGAGAGAAGAGGGAGAGGAGGGAGAAGAGGAGAGAAAAAAAAGGTAATTTTAAAACTCTGTTATATTTTTATTTTGTAATGTTAAAAAACAAGGTAGGTTAGCAATATAGACATGATAAATTGAATATTCCGTTTAAAGCCTAGATTTAGCGATTAGGTTTTAATAAAAATTAGGTATATTTTCTGTAATTTTTATGTACATTTGATTTAGAGTTTTAAATTAGAATAATATTCCGATATGTTTTTTGTATGAATATGTAAATGAGTTTTAGGATTTAATGTTTTATAATATATGCGGTAATTTGTAGTCTATACTTAGGGTTATAACTAGGGTTGTAAGAGAGGGCTATACGTTGATTTAATGCGTATGTTTATTTTTATACAGTTTACGGTTAGTGCTTATAAATTTAGAGGACATGTGTAGGTCTGACATTAGGGTAGTAGCAGACTCGATTTATATGAAGCATAGTGCACGTTGGTTTAAAGCATAGTGCACGTTGGTTTAAAGCATATTACAAAGGATTAAAAGCGATAAATTTTTAAGATGTTTTTGTCGGTACAAAAATAATTATAATTTATTAGTAGTTCATTTCGTTTTTGTACAGGGTCAATGGGAGACAGAAAATATTTTAATGTTCATTATGGACAAGGGGATATCAATTTTGGTCCAGACGGGGTAGACCTATCTATGTTCCGGTCAGTGATGTTGGGGATATCTAGGCCCACGGAGAGAACGTTAGCAGGGCTTGAAAATTGGCTGTTAAGGACGTTTAAAATTAACCCCGAAGAATATGGTCTGGATATCAGCGCTGTTGCTAGCCGTACTACGGAAAGACCTTATTGGGAGTTGGTACCAATAAAGGCAACCCGAGGATGGAGGCGTTATGTCGAGATCGCCACTGAACGAGGACAACCACTAGCACTTCTTGTTCAGGCCAAATACAGGGAACAAAATGAAGAAGCTTTGCATCAACCTGTCGAAGGAGCTAATGTAGTGCAGGAAGAGGTGCAGGAAGATGGTGACGACACTGAGCATGTGGTGCAGGAAGAGGTGGAGGAGCTGGAGGAGACAAGGGATGGATCAAGTGAGCAACAAACAACACAGGAACCCATAGGTGCGGCAGATGAGGGGGAGTATATTGAAGCTATAGTTGCGGAGATGGAGGCAAAGGATGCTGAGCTCGAGCAAGTCCCTGAGAAAGATGTGTCAGGCGATGAGAGTCCCGGTGGCTTTCAAAATGTCGTGCCGGTCGAGGGGAACTCATCAAACTTTGCAGAGCTATCTATCCGAGAAGACACTCAAACAGCCTGGGAATACCACCAGAACGAGGTGACACAAGGAGCGACATACCCCTCAAAGGAAGAATTGCTGACAGCCGTGAAGATTTGGTTATTATCACTTATGATAGAATTCAGGGTTGTGAGTTCTAGCTGAAGTATATACGATGTGATGTGTGTTGTCCCTGATTGCCCTTGACGTGAGGTTCTGCGGTTCGAAGCTTATGGAGGCACGATATTTATAGATGGAAAGGGTACGTAATAACTTCGTATAGCATACATTATACGAAGTTATACGAGGAATACTGGGTATGTTCAATAGTGAGGGAGCATAATTGTACGGTGACTAAGGTCAGACAGAAGCACAGGAATCTGACATCAGCAAGTACGGTGACTGAGGTCAGACAGAAACACAGAAATCTAACATCAACAATGGTGGCACATATAATGCAGGCTCAAATAGCAGAGAACGTTAACTACGAGCCTCGGTCTATCATTCGAGCCATGGAGGAACAATTTCAGTACACTATTCCGTATGCAACTGCTTGGAGGGCAAAGCAAAAAGCATTAGAGATGAGGTTTGGAACATATGAAGCATCTTATGCGAATATGTCATTCCTATTGGAAAAGTATTAGAAATGAGGTTTGGAACATATGAAGCATCTTATGCGAATATGTCATCCCTGTTGGCGGCCATAGCTAAGAGAAATTTGGGTACATATTATGATTACAAAGAGGTGGAGGCAGAGGGCGATGATATTGGAAAGTTCGTTCTGCAGCGGGTTTTCTTTGCCATGAGGCAGTGCATTAGGGGATTTTAAAATTGTCCTACAGTTTTATGTGTTGACGGAACAATCCTAACTGGCAAGTATAAGGGGCAAATCCTGACTGCAATCGCCGTTGACGGAAACAACCAGATTCTGCCGGTGGCATTTGCTTTTGTCGAGGGTGAGAATACGGAGAGCTGGTACTGGTTTTTAGAGAGGGTGAAGCATGCGGTTGTTGTTGGCAGATCAGATGTTTGTATAATTCATGACAGACATCTTGGATTGTTGGCGGCGATCGAAGAAATTAAGGTTGGCTCTGACTATCGAGCTGCTCAGTGGCCGGACATACATACCCGGTGGTGCATGAGACATATGGGTGCCAATTTCTTTAGCCAGTTCAAGAGTAAGCACTTAATGAATCTTTTCAAGCGGTTGTGTAAGCAAAATCAGCAGCATAAGTTCAATCGGCTTTGGCAGACGTTGAATGAGCTGACCACAAAGCATACCAGGGAGGCTGGGAACGTGAGGAACAGAAGAATTACAAACTTTTCAGAATGGAGTGAAGACTGCCCGAAAGAGAAGTGGGCATTGCTGTATGATTCAGAAGGCCGTAGATACGGGATCATGACGATAAATTTGGCGGAGGTATACAACTGGGTCATGAGAGGGACCAGGGCACTGCCGCTCGTAGCAATTGTCGTGGGGATTCTCCACCGAACATGCAAGTATTTCATGGACCGGTATCGAGCAGCCTCTATTGCCATGTCTGACAATCGGTTGTTTTTTCTAGGGTTGTGACAAAGTACATCATTGAAAAAGTTAAGAAGGCACAGCTACACTCACCTCACGCAATGGGTACCGACGAGTTGATGTATGAAGTTCACTGTATGGATAGGGCTCGCCTTCGGCGTAAACGTTAGAAGAACAGGCAGGAGTGTATTCTTGCTGATGATCAATGCAAGTGCTCGTGTCGTAAGCCGAAACTGTTACATAAGCCTTGCTCTCATGTACTTGCAGTGGCATCAATGACAAATCAGTCAACGTACAATTATGTTTCTCAGTATTACAGGAAGGAAGCAATACTCCACACTTGGCATGCCGAGATATATGGGTACGGTATGTACGGGTCATTCATTGACCCAGTTGGGCCACACTGTAGGCATGTCCCGGATAGGAACAAGCTGAAATTCAACTTAGGACGCCGAGTGCATCGACGTATTCCAAATGACATGGATCAGTCTGAGATAGGGCATCCCGTGAAGATATGCAGCAGGTGCAATGAGATCGGCCACACGTACCAAAACTGTAACAATCCCAGCAGTGGAATGTACGATTTCGAGGCTGGACCTTCAAGGTCTGCACACGATGGTCGACGTCCTTTCCATGGACTGGACATGTAATGTAATGCGGCGAAATTTGTAATATTTATATTCGTGGATGTCATGTTGTAACGACATAAGATTTTAGTTGTACTTCGTACCATATATTGTAATAATTCTATATCCGTCACATTAATATTCGTGGATGTCATGTTGTAACGACATTATATTTCAGTTGGGCTTCTCACCATGTATTGTAATAATGCTATATCCGTTGCAGACATGTATTATGTACGATGAGGAGTCTTTGTCATATTAAAATTTGAGTTATCTGCATTTGAAAGTGTGGTAATCCTTAATTTCATTTTACATTGATCCGTACATCGCTGTAATAGATTTTATTAATTCGTTAATTTTATGTAATGCAGGTGCTTCAGCATGGCGGACGAGGGTGGCGGACAGCAGGCCGATCGTCTTTTGGTTTCCGTTGACTGGACATGTAATGTAATGCGGCGAAAGTTGTAATATTTATATTCATGGATGTCATGTAGTAACGACATAACATTTCGCTTGTACTTCGTACCATGTATTGTAATAATGTTATATCCATTGAAGACATGTACTATATACGATGATGAATCTTTGGCATATTAATATTTATGTTATCTGCATTTTCAAGTATGGTAATCCGTAATTTCTTTTTGCATTGATTCGTACGTTCCTGCAAAAGATTTTATTAATCCGTTAATTTTATGTAATGCAGATGCTTCAACATGGCGGACGAGGGTGGCGGACAGCAAGTTGATCGCCTTTTGGATCCCTCTGTGGACCAAAGGCATTGGTCGCGTAGGAGTGCCGTTGAGGGACGTCTGCTCCCAGCCTTTCGTCCTAGAGTACCGAAGGAGCTGCTGACCGTCGACGCTCGCTGGGTTAGCAGGTGTGGCCAAAAAAATTGTATATTCCTTAATGAAAGATTACGATATCTTATTTATTATGGACATGCAGGTTACGCCTTGCCGGCTTGCTCCCAGTGTGTCGGATGCTGGAGGCGAATGCCCTCGAGGAGCGACAGGCCCTTCCGCGTCGGCTTCAGCAGACGCGGTTCTGCTTCGACAGGTCTTTGCTTGCAGCTCTCGTCGACCGGTGGAGGCCAGAGACCCACACCTTCCACCTGCCCTGTGGTGAGGTCGCCCCCACCTTATAAGATGTGTCCTATATACTAGGACTTCCCTGTGCGGGTGACCCAGTGGTGGCTGTGAACGTGTCGCCACTTTGGCGAGCTGAGCTAATGGCCCGGTACGCCAATATCCATCGGCGTCCGGGTTCACCGAACTACAGGCCCATTCCAAATTCGGAGATGCATGGGCCAACGAAGAGGTGGATACTGCAGTTTACGGTAAGCAAAATCGAAATGATATTCTTTTTAACCAAATGACGTAATGCATAATACCTTTTTAATTTTTTTAACAGGCGGAGACCATCCACTCGGAGGCAGACGAGGCTACGGTGTCCAGACACCTCGAGACTTACCTGCTTTGTGAAAATGCATCTAGGCACTAAGTGATTTTGGTGATTAATGAGTAACAATTGCTGATCACAGGCTGTCCACTGCTACTCCAGTTGTGGTCGTATGAGAGGATCGCTGTCGGTCGACCTCTCATGGATCATAGTGTGTACAGCGGCGTTTACTACCACGAGACCGAGGAGGATAGACCTACGATGGGGTTCTTGTGGTTTCGCCGACGGGTAATGAAATAACCATACTTTCGATTTGTCATCCTATCTAATTGATATTCCGTAATTTAACAATTTGACCAATTTTGCAGCCAATGTGGGCTCACGTCACACCCCACAGGGACTACCTGGACTACGTCCGGATGCTGGACGAGCTGCAGGACCACGACTTCCAGTGGACGCCCTACCGGGACGACCTCGTCGAGGCTCGTGCACCTCTTGGCCTGTCGTCGCTCTGTACGCGTGACTCCGAGTACTGGCTTACGAGGAAGCCGGTACTCTTCGACATCTTTGTCGAGGAGTACTCACCGCACAGGGTGATGCGCCAGTGTCGTCGCTCTGTACGCGTGACTCCGAGTACTGGCTTACGAGGAAGCCAGTTCTCTTCGACATCTTTGTCGAGGAGTACTCACCGCACAGGGTGATGCGCCAGTTCGGGCTCCGACAGGAGTTTCCCCTACCAGTCGTGCACACCGTTCCCCGTCACGTTCACCAGTACGTTCGATACACGTGCTTTCTTTACAATTTTTGTTATTATACTGTCATGGTCTAAACATTTCCCCGAGAGGATGTGCTGAGGAACTGTTGGGGTCCGGGCAACCTTAATTTGCTGGGCCTCGGCCAACCCCTCCTGGGCCAGATGTATCAGGTGGAACAGTGGGAACAAGTACTGGAGAATCTCGTCGACGAGGACCGGGAGTACGACGACAGCACGTTCGACGCGTACCTACGGTGGTACGTACCCGCTACACACACTTGTGTCGGATACACGTATCCTATGGAGATCGTGCACGTACCTAGCGTCTCCGACACGTACCCTCAGCACCACCGACAGGCTGCATATTAAGCGATAACCTTTCTATCTCGCACGGATAATTTCTAGTATGTCTGTTGTTCTCCTGTTTTCATTTTCGATAGTCGCATATGTGATGATGTTTACAAATAAACACATTGCAGATCCTACGTGCACCTCGGCTTGGGACAGCCCAGAGGCGGGCGCCGAGATGCATTTCAGCCCTCTCGTTGAGCCACCGGTGTACCAAAGCAGTCCTCTCCTAGCGGACTACCCGGACTACTTCTTCGGGAGTCACCAGGAGATAGGGCCGTCACAGTTGTCTGAGGCACCCCCTGTCACCTCGCAGCAGTCGCAGCCAGAGCATGCGACGCCGGAGCCACAGCCCCGACCGCAGCGAGACGTCGGGGCCCCGGACCGCTTCACTTTTCCCTCTACACAGCTCGGACGTGCGCGCAAGTCTCGAGCTGATGGTTCTGTTATGGGCGTGAAGCCTAAGAGGGGGCGTCCGTAGGACGTATGTTAGTACATACCTTTTGTTTGTTGTTAGTACTGCTACTATGTCACTTTCCATATCTTATTGTTATTAATTTGTTTCTGTTATTTTATGCACGCTCGACTGTACACCAGAATGTTTAACGCTCGACTGTACACGGCAATGTTTAACGCTAGACGACGTAGCGTCCGTCCTACCTGGTAGCGCAGCGCAGCGCAACGTCTAAAATGCCTTCGATTTTTTCCTATTATGGAAAACACATCGCAATTAAACTCATAAATTAAATACATAAGAAGTCGCATGAGCATCAATGATACAACCATTGTAGCATAAGCTCGTCACTCTGATCCGGCAGCTTACGTTGCCGAAGTCCAGAAAATGGCCGAAAACAGGGCCGACAGCCAGACGTCGGGGCCCCGGACCGCTTCACTTTTCCCTCTACACAGCTCGGACGTGCGCGCAAGTCTCGAGCTGATGGTTCTGTTATGGGCGTGAAGCCTAAGAGGGGGCGTCCGTAGGACGTATGTTAGTGTATACCTTTTGTGTGTTGTTAGTACCGATACTATGTTGTCATTTGTAGGAGGGAATGTGTGATATCGTATTGTTATTAATTTGTTTATGTTATTTTATCCACGCTCGACTGTACACTGCAATGTTTAACGCTCGATGACGTAGCGTCCGTCGTACCTGGTAGCACAGCGCAACGCAACGTCTAAAATGCCTTCGATTTTTTTTTATTCTTTAAAATATAGATCTTCAAGATACATTGTAGTGAATGCCTTCGATTTTACCTATTATGAAAAAACACATCGCAATTGAACTCATAGATTAAATACATAACAAGTCGCATGAACATCAATGATACAACCATTGTAGCATAAGGTCGTAACTCTTAAATACGTACTATTTTGCGTGCATGGCCATGGCTGTGTAAAAGGGTTGTGGCATTCTCATGAACACCACCTGCCTGAACATTGAGAAGTCGCTTCCCACATTGTGTCAAAATACCCTGCATATTATTCTTGCATGACCGATCTTCGCCGAAGAATTTCTGCGTTCGGTGTGATAGGGTAATGGCATCCACAGAGACATGAGGTGTCATTACAAAAACGAGTTGAGATGTAGTGTTGATCGAGAACAATGCGGTTTGACGGCTCCGCGTTTGCCGGCGGCTATTGGCGACGCCTCTGAGGACACTGCTGAGTTCTTGGCTGTGCAGATGGTTGTAGTGCACGGAGCCTGCTCTTCAAACGATCTATCTTTGCGTGGAGGCTTGCGATGTAAAAATATGCAGCGCTCGGGTAAGGCTCATCCATCCACATAGTCCATCCACAGGTAACATCTGGAATCTGTGAGTTCAATTGATATAGTTAGTGGACCACGAGATCTATGAGGGAAAATAAGGACGATACTTACGTTGTAGTCAGGGCACTGGTAAAATCTACGACCGGTGAAGCCTTCATGGACGTGGTCGAACCACTGCACAACGGCAGGGTTACCACAGTGGCATTTCGGCCATAGCCATATTGAAGCATATCTTCGATCTCTCAGGAGGGCTGGACCATCTCTCCAGTCGTCGTAGTCCAACACACGCATGTCAGATGCAGGCAGACGAGCATGTTCTCCTGGCCCAAATGACTCCCACCAGGTATCAGGAATGAAAGGGCGTGAGGAAGGACCCCATCTTGCCATGGGATATGTGAGGTTCTGCGGTTCGAAGCTTATGAAGGAACGATATTTATAGATGGAAGGGATACCACACTGGCACGGTTAGAAGCGATGAATGTTAAGTATTTTTACGGCAATAATTCGCGTATACTGTTCATGCAATTGACCAGTCACTGTCAGCACTGTTATTCCCACCTCTTTCTCTCTCCGTCGGTGCAAACATGTCTTTCTGCGTGTCCTATCTCTCTCCGTCGGTGGACACTGCAGGCGGAAGCGATGTGACAGCACGAGTAGCAACAGGATCCTACACAGTGCTTATACATAGTGTGAAAGCGACGTGACAGCACAAAGAGGCAAAAGCTGCTCACACAGTGTTTGTACACAAAGCTTATACACAGTGTTTAAAAAGCAGCTTCTCGCCCACGCGCTGGTACGAATCCGATGTCAATTTCCTTTAAATGGAGCACCCGGAGCCCACAAATCTCGCACCGCACTAATACCCATAGCACATATCTAGTTTTTGAACACTCGTCACTTGCACAAGAACTATATCTTCAATCGTTTCGGAGGTTCTTATTTTAATCCGTTTAATTGTGACAATATTTTTGATTTTATTATGTTCAACCTGCTTATATGTGTGTTATATGTGTTTGATCGTCCTCTTTCTGTGTAGTAGATGGATACCGTGCATACTACTACTCGTCCATTTGTGCCACCTAGATGGTGGCTTTCATATGGTCCAGAAGTTTGAGCACACGCACCCTCCGAAGATTTGTCGATCGTATCGAGAGCTCACTACAATACAAATCCTACGATGCTTAGAGATCCAGAGTTCTATAAAGGATGGCCGCAGTGCCTCCACGGGATCGACACCGTCGTACAGATTTATGATCGTGTTGCAGATGGTTTTACGGGCCGTAGGTTTTACCGATATCCCATGTTTGAGGTGCGTATACCATCAAAATCAACCTTATTACGTTACAAAAATGTTATTAACAATATACTCGACTTTTCGCAGGCATAAGATTATGACTTTACAAAATGGATGAATGATCCATATTCCATGGCTGCATCTACGTACATAGACTATCTACACGGAAGAATACAACAGTTACAGGATCGAGTAAATGGTCTATTGAGTGTGCAAGCGACAGAGTGGGAGCGAATGCGCTTGATCCACAATTTGAGACGAACCCCCATGCACCAATTATAAATGCCTTTGTGGATGTCACTATCCCGACAGTCCGAACGAATTTGTGCGCTACAAGCGAAATAAATTTTGGAAGGAGTACGGGCACATAAAAGATCCAGACTTCGTAGAAAACCTTTCATGCAGCACTTAGTGGTGCATTTGTCCATGTCATTTTCCAGATCAACTGCCTTAATCGTAGAAGTGCCACCGGTATACTCCATTTTCTACTCGAGCGCGCAGCGCTTCCCATTTCGTGACTTCTACACGTCATGACGTCCGTAATAACTTCGTATAGCATTGTCATTTTACCTTCTCCTATCATTCTCGGTTGTCACCGTCAAATTTTAGGGTTTTTCAAAACCGATGATTAACGTGATACAGGTCATGGCACGTATGATGCATAAAACAACGTTGTTTCTTTCTTCCCTGCGAACGCCTCGGCTCCGCCCGTGCCTCGGATTCCTTCGCCTTGAAGTGCGTGCTCTGCAGGTCTTGAAGTGCGTGCCAGAATCAGCGGGCTGCATGCAGAAAAGGCCGACTGCTGGTGGGATGTCACTGCCTGTCTGCCAGTTACGTCAATTCATGTCATATCATGTCTCATTAAACATGTGTTTAATTTAATAACAAAGTAATTACCCATTAATAATGATAATGTCATAACGCTATCGTATTTGATAATGTCAAAATAGGAGGGAATCGAATAATAGAATGGTACGTAACTTGTTCTAATTTTATATATTTTTTTTCATTCACGTTAAATTTTACAAAAATATGTCGGTCCCATCTATACATTTTCTTTTTCTGCGCCTTTAACTTCATTTTCTCGGCCGTGGCAGACAATCGGCGCGACCGTGCGCGGCGAGGAGGCCTGTGGGCGCGTGGCGGCTATTGATGGCTTTCGGCGTCATGGAAACGCCATCTGTTTGATAAAAGTGGTAGGGGGGAGCCGGGGGGCCACTGACATGCATATAAAACGCCTGCTGGACAGGCGCTATATATGAAGCGCCTGGTGGACAGGCGCTATATATGAAGCGCCCGGTGGACAGGCACTATATATAAAGCGCCCGCTGAACGGGCGATATTTATAAAACGCCCTCTGGACGGGCGTTTTATAATGAATCGCCTGCTACACGGGCGTATCAAAATTAACGCCCGATCATCGGGCGCTGAGATGCTATTTTTTTAATTTTATTAAACGGGAAATTATTTTTTAATTTCAAATTAAAATAAAGCTAGTACAGTAATAAATTCCGTTTCCTTCGCTATACGGGTCGGGGAAAATCAGGCCGAGAATGTACAAAAACCAGGGAAAATCAGGCTGAGAATGTACAAAAACCAGGGAAAATCAGGCCGGATTTTTTTCAAATCAGTGCATTTATTTCTGTATATATGTGACTCAGTGCATTTAAACTCCCCTCGCATTATTAACACCCAACTACTCAGGCAAGTGTATCAAATTGATCTCTCTGCCTTGTGCATATCCCAGTTTCTGGAACATTCAGAAATGGCATTAAAACACCCATCTCACAAATGAATTTATATGTGCCGCATTAAAAACAGATATGCTCTGCGGCATTCGAATTTGAGCTTATAATTAAATGTGCGGATTTTCGGACGTGGCCGACGCCCGACGGAGAACAAAGAACACAGGTCAATGGTGGCGGGATGCGTTGAGCGCAAGAACCCAACACTTGTCACTTACATAATAAATAAATAAATCTGGTGGTGTGTCAGCGACACGCAAGCTAGCCTTGGCCCCTGGCGCCACCGTACGTCGTCGTGATAGAATTACGCACGCGTTCTTGACTGGGCGAAGTTAATGTGTATATATACCTCGTCCGTTGTAAAATAGTTGTTGTTTTAGACTTGTCCAGTTTCATAATACATGTCGTTTCAGACATTGACACGGTCGAAATATAACTTTGACCATTGATTACTATTAAAATTTATCTAAAAAATGTGCAAAAATATGATAGTGTGAAAGTATTTTCCAAGACAAATTTATATGTGTGGTTTTTATGTACACAATCCAAATAGTTCAAAATATTTTTATAGATAAAGTTTTAAAATTTAGACTTAGGACAAAATTAAAACGACAAGCATTATGGAACTGGAGGGAGTATTATTTCATAACGGAGGGAGTGTTATTCATGTCAATTTTTCTTACAAATTACACTATCAGAATGTTTTTATATCACCATTTACATTCTTGCCTTAATATTTTAAAATCCAACCTATTTGCATGCGGCATGCAATTTTTTTATTTATCAAACTAGATATTTTTGTTTGTTAAAATTAAACAAACCGTTTAAACCGGTGGAAAAAATGACATGGGCAAAACCCATCGTAGAAATGGCGGGAAAAGTTGAGTGGTTAAATTATGCCAAATGAAAGACGGCTACCAAATCCCGCTATATAAATTGGAGGGGAGATAATGCCGAATGCTATCCCGCCGATTAGAAAGGCAGAAAATAGTGCTGAACTATAACCATTCATTCTAAACAACGGCTAATAGGGATAATTTAAAAAATACCAAGTGAAATGATGACTATTAAGCTCTCTTATCAACATGGGTAGATAGTGTGATTCTCGTTAGATTGAAATTGCAATGAAAATTTTCAGTTCGAGGCAAAGGATGCTAAAGTTTTATTGTGGCCAATTAGCACGTTTTGTACGTAGCAAAAATAGCTGTTTTGCCGAAAAGATCAGCCACGTGCGTCACACCAATTTCTTCGTAGAATGTTATTGTTGCATTAGGTTGTTCAGTGTCTGTTAACAACTACGAAAATTGTAAACACATGTAAATGGTCATAACGCCAAGTTTATTATGGTCAGTTAGTACGTTTAACATACGTGGCAAAATTACCTACATTGATCGAAAAATTGTGAAAAAAATTCAGCAAGGTGAATCACAGCGATTTCGTAGGATATTATTGTTGTGTTAGGTGGCTCGGTCCCTATCTACCACTACAAAAAAATGCAAAACAAGTAAATGGTTATAATCGCATAACAACGGCTCATTACGTTATACAAACAAGAGGATTACACGGTGCAGATAAACAAAGACATGTACGACGCACAGAGCAATATATCCTACTAGTGCCCTGGATCTAAATGTGACATGCCTTAGAAAATAAAAAAACGTAGTGGTACTTTAGTCTAATCGATCTACTGGGTGCACCATGGTATTTCCCCCTTTCAAAGGCTTTGGGTCCTGTTGCCCTACTTTTAGCAGTTCTCTCGCGCTTTCTTGCATAATCTACCTCACGCTTCGAGGCCTACTGCTGCCGGTCGGCCTCCCCTGTACATGTAACTCCTCTTGCCAATGCTTGTTTTTTCTTTTACTCCTAGACCTCATGCCATTGCTCCTCCGCCCTATCTATTCGAGAGGCTGGTTCCTCAACCTTTTCTGCTCGTGCTGGGGAATCTGTTCGGTTTTTAAATACCGTAGAATCTCGCACATAGAGGCTACAAAGGATAAAAAATATATAAGTCCGTACAATAATATATAGTAGTGTCTATATATTTTGTAATCCACTATAGATCAATTTTAATTTACAGTAGTCTCTATTTTTTTCTTCTTTCCTTTGTACAAGAGAAAACTGAGTTAAAAGTCGTTATAGCCCGCTCATTTGGCACAGTTGCATATGGATTTACGGAGTTGCATATGCCTTCGTCCGTTTCGAACATGGTTAAAACTTAAAAGGCAGCAAGTCGACCTTCCTTGCTTCCTCTTCACGTGCCGCCCCCGGCGCTTCCTCCACCGCACAAGAAAGGGAGGAAGCGCGAGCGAGAGAGAGAGAGAGAGGGGAGGGGAGGCGATGCAGCCGCCGCCGCCGCCGTCGTGGCCGGGGTTTGCGGCCGCAGGGCCGGACGAATGCCCCGCGCCCACCACCGTCGACGAGGCCTCCATGGAGCGCAGCAAGAGCTTCGTCAAGGCGCTCCAGGTAAACGCCGCCGCCGGTTCGGATCAGGGGGGATCCCGCCGCTTGAGGGGTTCGTTTTCGCCTGAATCGGTGCGCAAAGTTCCGGGCTTCCCCGGCCGGGGAGCCGCGGCTGCTGGCCTGCTGCCTTGGGGTTCTTGGTTTGGTTGACCATGAGTTGTGTTTGTTGCTCGTGTAGGAGCTCAAGAACTTGCGTCCGCAGCTCTACTCGGCCTCCGAATACTACGAGAAGTCGTACCTCCACCGCGAGCAGAAGCAGATGTGAGATTCTCTTTCTTCCTTTCTACTGCAGTTAATCATATAAAAAAGAAAAAAAAATCTAGCGGTTCGCTTAATTTTAATAAACAAAAACTGGGGAGTTTGTTCGGTTTCCAAATACTGTAGAATCTCGCACATAGAAGCTACAAAGGATAAAAAAAAAAATAAGTCCGTACAATAATATATAGTAATGTCTATACATTTTGTAATCCGCTATAGATCAATTTTAGTTTACAGTAGTCTCTATTTTTTCTTCTTTCCTTTATATAAGAGAAAACTGAGTTAAAAGTCGTTAATAGCCCGCTCATTTGGCACAGTTGCACATGGATTTACGGAGTTGCATATGTCCTCGGCCGTTTCGAACATGGTTAAAAGGCAGCAGGTCGACGCGACGCCCACACGCTCCGCAGAGAATCCTGGACACGATGTAGAGAGTAGGGAGAGTGCGTGGGCCTTGCTGGCACGTGGATGCATATGTATGCGCGCCTTCCTCCATCCTTCCCCATTTCCTGCTGCTGCAGCCCCAGCAGGCCAGCACAGCGCTGGAGTGGAGAGGCAGCCACGGGCCCACGGCCTTCTCCTAAGTCCTATCTCCCTCCCCCCTCTCGCGGATCCAGATCGTCTGACTTATGTAGGAGTGAAGTCGCCTGCAGTCAGCCACTCTGCACCGTCCATGCAAATCCAACGGCTTGTGTTATTTATGCCCTGATGAAGCGGGCAGCCCACGAAGCCTGTTCGGCCCAACATCACAACAACAGCGACCAGTTGAAAGGAAAAAAAAGCAACGACCAGACCAAGCGACATGTGGAGGAAACCTGTGCTAGTTGTTTACCTGACGAAAAAAGTCTACTTTACCTCCCTCTACTATTGCCTCGGTTTGATTTTCCTCCCTCTACTCCAAAACCGGGTAAATTACCTCCCTCTACTTTTCATACCGTGCAAATTACCTCCCTCTAGCCGGTTTTGAGTGATTTGGCGTCCTAATCAGCTGGTTTCGTATAACTTCGTATAATGTATGCTATACGAAGTTATTACGGGAAAAGTATATACTGTAATTAGAAAAAAAATAATTTGAATCTGAAAGCTTGTATATTATATGTGGTGATTTTGAATTGACTTGCAGATTATATGTCTTGGAAAAAATGAATAATGCTATTTAGCTAAGCTAAACTTATATTAATTTTAAAAATTTAACAAATATTACTTAGATAAGCATAAGCATATACATGCACTAATATAGCATCCGCTGATTTTAAAAATTTTATATAAATCTAAAATAATATGACGGCAGCCATGGCTCTCGCCATCCCTTGTGCCGTGCTGTGTGGCGCCCGTCAGTGATATTTTTAAAATATTCATTTTCTGTTGCATATTTTATTGAATCTCATTTTATTTGTGGATTAAATAAATAACTTTTTCGGCGATGAAGCGCAATTAGTTTTCACAGGTTTGTCATTTTCCTAGATGAAATCCTCCTTTGTTGGATATAATTTGAATTAATTAGTGTTGAACCAACTTAGTGCTTGTGTGATGTCGACAACGGGAAGCAAAAGTTTGGCTCTTAAGCCTCATGCACGTGCTAGAAAGTAGTGGTAGAAGAGCTAGCTGGATATTAATTGGAGCCTATATATTACTTAAGTACTAATCATGTCCAGAAATTTGTAGCTAGCAGGATTGGAATATTGTCAGGAAATATTCAAAAACAATTCATGTCTTTGAGATTATGAACTCTGTTTCTATGGATATATTGTCCCATACAGAAATACTCAAAATATGCAGCAGGCATGTCTGTTCTGGTACGGAAAAGAAGAAAAAAAGAAGCAGATCAGCCCAGCCCATTCACATTTTACTCTAAAAACGAATGCAGCAGCACCAGCCGTCGGATTTGCATGAACGGTGGAGAGTGGCTGACTGCAGGTGACTTCAATCTTGCTTGAAGTCAGACGATCTGGCAATATGCACGTGCTAGAAAGTAGTGGTAGAAGAGCTAGCTTCTCTCGCTCTCGCTCTCGCTCTCTCTCGAAATGGATCACGGGGGAGGAGGCCGCGAGACGGTACGGGAGGAGGAGGCGGCGCACGGCGTGGAGGCAGCTTCCACCAACCAGAAGACCCAAAGCTTGATAGGCTGGTCAGACACCCTCCTCTCCTCTATATTGTACTGGCAATATGCAGCATGGTGCTCGTTTTCACTCGTCGACCTGCAATCAGTCGTTGATCTGTTGGTCGGTAGTTCATCTTCGTTTTTTTCAAGGTTTTTTTTTCGTGTTTTTCTTTTCGTGGTTTAGAGTAGTAAGTCGCTTCATGCCCTGGTGAGATCTCTCTAGGCGTCTAGGAGATGGGGAGTCGGAATGAGGTTGTTGCTATTTGAGCTGACTTATAACCAATGGCCTTGCAGTGACGCCCAGTGCCAAATTGAATAGCAAAGCGAAGTGTTTTATGTTATTCTTCTTACTATGCTTTTTTGGGCGCAAGCGCATGATTGAGTGAATCGAAGATAGAGTTCGGGAGAAAGATAAAATTGCACTCTGCGACTTGTGGTTTATTAGGCGATGAAGCGAAGCGAGCTAAGTATAGTAGCTGCAACTGCAAGCCTGCAATTTGGTATTGATAGAACAGAAATTTTGTTGGTGTGGTGCCTAACAAAAGACAATACACATGTACCATGTGGATTAAATCAGGATTAGTTTTTCCTATTGAATGACTATGAAATAAGGCCTTTTCTTTTCTGTGTTAATTTTCTATTACTTCCTTTCTTTTTCTGTAAAGGGTGTCAGTGGGAGCATACTGGTAGTAGTAGACAGTGCTCATAACTTTCAAATCAAGTTGGTTCGTGCAACCAAGGGTATACCACATGGTGAGCTGGCTAGGTTGATAAAGAGTATTGCCTATTGACTAGTGAGACACAAGGATATACAACAGCTTGTTAATTTGGGCACCTCATCTGAGCTAATCTACGGTTTGAGGTTTGCCCTTATACTTCTTCAATCCATCTTTGTTGATATGATTATTGTAGTATGCAGCTCTGTTCAATCGATACTGATATTATCACTACCCACATATTTTATTCATGTTTGCCTTTGCACAAACCAGATGATGATAAGGAAGTCATGTAATATATTGACAGATGTAGAGATACTGAGATGCACAAGATAAGCAATGAACTGAAAATTCTACTGGAATAATACGAATAGATATACATGCCAAATTGGTTCATGTGATTTTGATTTTGATTTTGATTTTGACAATTGAGACATGGTGGGGTCTTACATGGTTGGGATTTGGGATGTGGCAGTCCTTACCATGTGAAGACATCAGCTAAGAAAACTGTTTTAAACAAGGCCACGTGAATTCTATCATTCTAATTTTGTCAACATGTCAGTTCGTTGACTGCTTTGGACTGAAATTAGCTAAAATATGTCCCAGATTATTTTTTTGAATTTTTTTGTTTATTGCAAGGTTCATTCATTTGCTCATTAAGATTTTTTTTTATATAATGGTCATTAAGAATTCTTTTACATTTTTGTGGAACTTACCAGGAATTGAAATGTTACTGTTGTGATCAAACACAACGAAAACATTATTGGTCTAGCAGACATTATAGTGTCGTCCTTATATTACCTCTAGGCCTCCTTCTCATATTTATTGTTTATATTAATTCAGTAAAGGTAGTTATCAGTTTTTCATGATGTGAATATTTTTCTTAAAAAAACTAAACTGGTTGAGATGGGAATCTTAAATCTTTCTGGGTGAAGCTATTTTTTACTTGTACACGTGATGAGGAACACAAATGCTAAAACCTTTGAAGTGTGTACACATGACATATAGAAAATTGTGAGAATATTTTCGTTTTGTAGTTGATTGCTTATTATATTCTTTGTAACGAGTGAGGTGACCCGCGCGTTTGCGCGGCTAGATTTGTGTTAAGATATAGATAAATATTAGATTAGATTTAGAGTTTATCTCTAATATATAGATCAGTTTCAGTAGTTTGTTATAGAGGTTAATATTGACCGCTAGATTTACATAATAATATCCATGTTCAACGATGTAGATTTTTTCTTTTTTATATGATTAACATGAGAATTTCTACTATTTTTTGAGGATTAATAAATTTGTGTTAAGATATAGATAATATATTAGATTAGATTTAGAGTTTATCTCTAATATATAGATCAGCTTCAGTAGTTTGTTATTGAGGTTAATATTGACCGCTAGATTTACATAAATCTGATCTCACCATTGATCGAACGGTTCAAATAATTTAGATGATGTGGACAAACGTGGTGGCTTCTTTTTCCCCTCCTTTATATATATAATAATAGAAATAATAGATAGATAGATAGATAGATAGATGTCATGCTATGTTTTTTTCCCCAGATCCAAAAGCACAAATAAATTTTACCCTGTTGACAGTCCCATGAAGAAAAGGAAGTCACAATATGAACTGAGTAATCCGAGACTTTCCTCACTGAAATACAAGTTCCAGAGCCGATTGTCCTGGCAAGATGATGAGTCTGCAAGAACAGAGAGCTTTGGACATGATGGTATTTTCGTTGACAAAAATTACGACACAGACATGGTCAACACAGTCGAAGAATTGAACTCTTGTGAGAATACTCAAAGCCTTTTAGGTGATTGCATTGAAGTGGACTCTATAAATGGAGTTGAGAGCCAGTCTATGAGAAAAGCGTTCCAGTTCGGCCCATCTACGTCCAGCAGCTCAAGCAACAACATTTCGTCTGATGCTCTCAGTTCTTCCCATAGCAGTGGCACTAAAGGGACTGACAGCTGGGTGATACAACACGTGGAGCATGATCACCCTAGTCTAGTGCTGCAACCATATGACGATGACATAGAGAGGATATACGATGTACTTGGACAATATGATGGTGTGATAAAGAATGAGCTAGCAACCGGTGATGTTGATGGTTCTGCTGCTCGTATCATGGATGAGAAACTTTATTCAAATGGTGTCGATGATTTCCTAGTTTTGTCAACAGTCCAGACTGGCTGTTATGGTAAGCATGGTCGCTTTTACATTTCCTTTGCTTCTGCCGGCATCTGTTTGTTGCTTAGATGTGGGTACTAACCTGCTGCATGCATGCATCTATGTGTACGGCAATCAATCAAGACGAGAAGAAGAAGCTGACTATCGATCAAGAATTCGAGCAGTATTTTTCAAGGCTCATGCTTTAGGGTGAATAATATTTTGTCAAAAAATTCAGCTGCGTTGGAACGTGCAAAGAGGCTTGCTTCTCTTACGGGGTTTAAGCTATGAGCAAATGCAAGACTGAGCTACTTTGGAGTCGGTTGTGTATTAAATTTTTCTGTTACAATGTATATATTTGTTATTTTTCATGTCGTATCTTCTTTTTTCTGAAGGACACGTAGTACCTCGAGTACGCCATCAAATCCTGTCATCATGGTGTGTGTGCACATGAAAACACGGACAAAACAGCTGTTCCTATTATTGCTTGATGTCCTAAAATTGATATATAGATTAAAAAAGTTGTGAAATCAAAGCCACGACCATGCTGCCTAATGGAAATACAAGAGAAAACATCATGTAAGAGTTGTTTATATATGCACGAGAGATAATTACATAGCAAATACTTTGGCTCGTCCTAGGTAGCTCTTCTTGTCACCTCCCAAGTGGTGCAACAGTAGAGAATAGTTTAAAATATGTAAGGTTGATTTTCATTACATTTCTGCAATGTATGCTTTAATTTAGTTATTTTAGTTAGTTTCAGTCATTTCGTTATTTTTATTTAAAATTATTTTATACATATTTTACAATCAATTCAGATATTTTGGCGAAGTGGGCAATACTTCATCTAGATTAAGTAAATTTGGATGATAAACTTATAAAGTTCTTATACTATCTAAGTCCGAATATGTATTCATCGAAACACATCAATACAAAATACAAATATATGTACTGCATTGTCCTTAATGGGCAATGAACTTTTTAAAAGGGGTAAAAGGTCCAATTGCCATTACATTGAATAGTAGAACATGTTCTAGTCTTCAAACAGCACAAGATTCCTGCACCGAAGCTGTAACCTAAAATGTGGTTCCATTCCAATTGTAGCCCGAGCGCTGCAAGCCTGCAACAAATCAATAAATAACAGATTTATCAGTGTTCACAACTACTATGGAGCTAAATATATAGCAGAGCTGGATAAAAGATACTAACACCATTTACAGATCTACATGATCAAAAACTAAATTAAATGCAAAACTATGAAGGCAACATGGCACAGCAGTCAGCAGATGGTCATTTACATGATCTATTCCTGATGCAAAACATGAAAGAACTGAGCGTGATGTATAAGGTACCTAGGTGACCAAGGTAAAGTTCAGTTCAATTATTGACAAGGACAGAGAAAACTACAATGTCTAGCATATACTGTCTTTGAAAAGGTATTATTGACTAGTTCAATTCCTTATTGAGTAGAACTCTTTTTGTATATTGACATAGAAGATTAACGCAAAGTAAGTGCAAGTCATGCATCTTCATTACCCTTTGAATCAATAAGCGGTGGCCTTGTGGAGCTGCGAGGGTTTGAGAGTGGACTGTTGGTTCTGTGCAGGAGGGGTGGAAACGGCTCAGCTCGTTGAGCCGGGCCCCAAAAGTGGACTCGGTTTGGGCTCGATAACACCTCCGAGTCGAGTCATGAGGCAGAAACGTTTTTATGCTTAAAATATGTAAACGAGCCAAGCCGAGACAGACTAGTTTGATCAGAAACAATAACGAGCTCCAAAAGTTGGTTCGGCTCGGGCTGAATAACACCTTTGGATCAAGCTGAGTCTGAGCCAAACTGCGAGCCATGAGCTATTTTTTCCAGCCCCAGTGCATCGGCGAAAATGGATCAGGGCAGTGGTAGTTTGAGGGACTGATTGAACGGTTTGAACCCATGGACAGAAACGATTCAAACTTTATTTTTGTTTTCTTTTTTTTTTTTGAAAAATGCACAGATTGCATTAACTGAGATTAAGCCATGATGGCCAGGATACACCAGACAAACCCGACAGCGAACTTGCGTGCGCCAAAGGCTCGAGGAGCCAGCGAGCTGTAGTTTTTGAAGTCCTACCCCACTGAGCTAGTTTATGAGCTAAACTGTTCAACCTGCGCGGAAGAAAACCCAAACAAAGCCCTTTGCTGCACTCTTCTTTCAGCTTTTCAATGATATCACCCCATCTACCTCGGTCTTCTTCTTTCCCCTTAACTTTGTAGACCAGAGCCTTGCAATTAGTTTGCACCGATAGAAAAGACACGCCCAGGTCGACGCCGATTTCCACTCCCAAAAGGATAGCATGCGCCTCTGCCTCTTCTGGATCGCCGAAGCACTCGTTAGTCCTGACCTCCACAGCCACCACTCATCCGCCGGAGTCAACTGCGACCGCTGCGATAGAAGCTGCTTCCTCACCTCCTTTCCAGGCCGCGTCCACCATGATTCGGATTGCTCCATCCCCATGAGAGACTTGCTCAACGCAACATTTCTGGGGCTGCCTTCAGTGGTAGTTTATTTTACAATTTAGACCTATTGGTCTCTGCAATGTGATTTACAAGATTTGCTCTAAGGTCTTAGCAAACAGGTTGAAAAAGATTTTGCCACGGATAATATCTTCGGAACATAGTGCTTTTATACCAGGAAGGTTAATCACGGACAATATTCTCATAGCTTTCGAATGTTTACACTCTATGAAGAAGAGGAAGCACAAGACTAAACCGTGGTGTGCAATTAAATTGGATATGCAAAAAGCTTACAATCGAGTAGAATGGTCCTATTTGGAGGGTGTTATGGCAAAATTGGGGTTCGGTGACCTGTGGAGGCACATGATCAGCTGCTGTGTGCAAAATACCAAGTGCAGAGTGAAGGTAAATGGGGCCCTATCCGATGAATTCGCATCAGCAAGAGGTATAAGACAAGGAGACCCTATCTCTCCATATTTGTTTGTTTTGTGTGCTGAGGGCTTTTCTAAGCTGTGGCACAAAGAGATTAGGGACGGCAAGCTTAAAGGGATTTCTTTTGGTGAGGTCAAGATAAATCACCTTCTATTCGCATATGACTCGATCATTTTTAGCGAAGGTGATGTGGCAAGTTTGAAGACAGTGTGTAAGGTGATTGAATCTTACTGATCAATGAAATAGAACCGCATGTCCCCTTCCCCTCTTCCAAAAAAAAAAAAGTTGTCACTCCAGACCGAACAGAACCGGTATAAGCGTAAACCCAAACCCAAAGCTGTCCACTGCCACTCTGCCAGGCCCATGTCAATCCGCCCAAAAGCATCCGAGGTGAAACCCAATCCGCAGAAGCCACTCGGACCCAGTCCATTACCAGGCCTACCTTCGAGCTTCGACCTTCCCCCCGTCTCCTCCGTCGGCGCCGCCTGCCGGATCTCCTCGTCCTCGCCGGGACCGCCTCGACTCCGACGGTGCCCCGTCCCTGTCTTCCTCACCCGGGCAAGACGTCCTCAAGATAACCGGCGACTGCAGCAAGTACCGGGGATCCTCTCCTTGCACATCCATGGGAGCCCGGACCGCCGCCCCCCCTACCCAGGTGGTGGATCCGCCAATGGGTGAAGTCGAGAACAAGCTCAAGGACTACGAGATCAAGACGGAAGGCGAGGCTGAGATCCTCATGGTCAAGAGCAACTCCGTGTTCTTCAATCCCGTGCAGGTATCTCTGTGTTCATATTATTTATGTTGTTTGTTTACAAGCTGAGGTTAGGATTTAGCCTGCTCGTAAGTCGTAAGTTAATTTGCAGCAGTTGCAAAGGTTGAAGCTATACAAGTTTGTTGCGTAGACACTCGCAGGCTGTTGCAGACTTCTACTTGATCAGTGAATAGCAGTTATAGAGCTTTGAGTTACTTTTCAGGATTCCAAATTGACTGTTGGGTGGCAACCAGTGTGTGATTGTGTCTATAGTCTAAACTTGATCAAGGTGCATCATCCGGCTGCTTGTGATAGCAAAAAAGTTGTTTTTTGTTTGATTTTTAAAGCTTATGCGGTCTGTTGATAAATATGTTAGCACTTCTAAATAGGCTGGAAGCAGTTTAAATTTGCAGTTGCTCAGAGATATGTCAAAACCCCAAACAACCAGCCAGATTTGTACGTGTAATATCTGGTATTGTAGTAGCCTCTTGACAAAATTTGATATACATAACAATTTCAATCAGCAGTTCAGCACATGGCTTATTTTGGTTTAAATGAATGAATCCTAGGGTGTTACTTCTCCTTGCTATAAAAATTCATTTGGAGTTGCAATGTAAACTCCCTGAAGCTTTTGCTATAGAGGATACATGGTTATGTAATGTGATCTTATTTTATCATGTGAAATAGTTACTATTTATTGTCAGTTGGTATTACCTATTGTTTTTAAAATTTGAAGGAAATTACATTCAGTTCTAAATTAGGGATAATCCTGAGGTTAACCATCATACGAATCTCTGTAAGTTCAACTTTGCTGTTTTGGGTAGGTCCACAACAGAGACATGTCCATTGCTCTTTTAAGGACCTTTGTGGCAAATCGCAAGGAAGAACATGAGGCATTGATGAATAAGAGGAATAAGTCACATAAAAAAGGCGGTCAGAGTAAACCACCTGTTTTAAATGGAGATAGCGCTTCAAACAGCCAGCATGATGAAATGGATGCTCGTGAGAGGAAGCTAGATCAGGCTGCAGATGAAATGGAAGATCTATCAAAAGAAGAAACAAAGACAACTTCCTGGAAAGTAACCAGGGAACTTAAGCCACCAATTGTTCTTGAGGTGAGGCATGCCTTAAGTATGATAGATGCAGTATTTATTTCTTTATTATGGAGTTCAAACCACAAGGACATGTAGTTTGATCAACTATATATTTTTGTGGTAAAATGACCTAATATCTAGTTTGCATTGGTGAACAAAAATGCAGGCTTTGGCTGCTTCGGGGCTGAGGTCTCTCCGGTATGCCCGTGAAGTCGATGGATTACGAAAGGTGGTTGCTCTTGACAATGATAAAGGTAATGAACTAATGACAACTTTATAAACTTTGTTTCCTGCATTCCTAGGTGTGGATGCCACTTGTGCTCACATTCATTGTGATTCTTTTTCAGCTTCTGTTGAAGCTTGCAAGCGGAACATAAGGTTCAATGGGGCTTCTGCTATTAGTAAGGTGGAAGCTCACTTGGCTGATGCTCGAGTTTACATGCTCACACATCCAAAAGAATTTGATGTGGTAAGGCTTGTAGTTTCTAATTACCCTTAGCCTTTATAAGATGGAACCATTTCCTGCATTCTAAGAACTGATAGCATCATGACTCAACCTTTTGCATTGACTGGCTTTGATCAAAAGTATCCATCTGACTGTTGTCTAGGTTACATCATGTGTGCTCTCAGTGGCTGGGGACACAGGGTGTTGAGGTGCTATTTTGCATGAAATTCTGTGTGCGTTGTCGTCACCATGGGTGCTTTCTGTTTATGTGGCCCACTAGCTCAGTCACTGTATTTGGCGGTAGAGGAGGATGGGGGCTCTTTTATTTCCTTTTCAGTTACAATCACTTTATATCTGGGAGATTTTTCTGGCCTCCTTTTCCACCTGTTTTGGAATATTATGTGTTTTACTTAGGAAGACTACTGACCATGTATGAGATTCATATAAGCATGTTGAATGTAATTTATGATGCAAGGCCTTTAGACAAACCTTGTTATTTGTTCAATAAAGTCAAAACATTCAAAATACACTTCAAATAGGACATTGAATCATCACATTGAGTAAAAATGATTATTGCAGTAAATATTACAGAGAAATCTTATGTAATATGTGTTCAAGCTTTGTTCCCAGTTCTTTTCTTGATTATGTTTCATAATAGCTTACATTTCTTCAATGTTTGTTAGGTTGATCTTGACCCCTATGGGTCTCCATCCATTTTCCTCGACTCAGCTGTACAGGCTGTTGCTGATGGTGGCCTATTGATGTGCACGGCCACTGATATGGCAGTTCTGTGTGGGACCAATGGAGAAGTCTGCTACTCCAAGTATGGGCAGCCCTGCCAATTGGAAGTGAAAGTTCCAACTGAAGAGTTCATAGTGTAACCATCATTTCTATTTTGTAGATATGGTTCATACCCAGTCAAAGGAAAGTACTGCCACGAAATGGCGTTGAGAATCCTCCTTGCCAGTATTGAGGTACATGAAGCTGTTGTTGGAGTTTATCCAGAGCAAATTCTGAGTGTTTTTTCACCCGAAACTTCTGTTAGTTTGAATCATATATCAGTGGAGCTGGTGTACACATGCTATCATAAAGCATATCCAATCAAACAATTCACAAATTACAATATACATTTGAGGAGCTATAATTTTAGTTTCAACTGCAGCATTTAATCCTTTGCTAAATGAGCATGTGGGAATTTATATCTAAATTGGAACTTGTATTTCCCATATTTCATCCCTTGGGTATCTCAATTAATTTTTTTTGTGCTCACCATTTTCTCTTTACACCAGAGCCATGCAAATCGGTACAAACGATATATTGTGCCTGTTCTCTCTGTGTTTATGGACTTCTATGTCCGTGTTTTTGTTCGAGTATTCACGTGAGTTTCTCTGACCTTTGTTTTTTTTTTTTTGCCTTTCTGTGCAAAAACTGATTCTTTTGCTTCAAATTTGTTAATGTACTTGGTAATGTTTCTAATTGGGCACTGTATATGGATTTCATTGCAGTTCTGCCAGTGAAATAAAGAATACTCCTCTTAAACTTTCTTATGTATATCAATGTGCTGGCTGTGATTCTTTTCATCTTCAACGTCTTGGGAGGACCATTACTAAGGTATGTTCTTCATACCATTTAACCCCTTTAATATAACATTCTGCTGGTTTTTGTATTGATAGCCTGATGTTTCCCTTATCATTGAAGAATAACAGCGTGAAACACGCACCTGGTACTGGCCCTGTTGTTCCTCAAGATTGCAGTGATTGTGGGAAGAAATTTAATGTGGGTGGGCCAATATGGTCTGCTCCTATTCATGATCAAGACTGGGTACTTTCTACTTTGACAGCTGTGAAGTCAATGAAGGATAGATATCCTGCATACGAGAAAATTACTTCAGTTTTAACTACTGTCTCAGAGGTACTGCTATAAACTGGTTTCTCTTCTATTGAGTTTTTGTCATATGCAAATCTGGTCTTGTCAATTATATTGTATTATCCACCAGATTGATGGTACTCTTCGGAATATTGAACGGAAAGGTATTGCTTGGAAGAATTTTTAAGCAAGAGTGATGTTTGGATGACCTATTAATTATGATTCACGACTAAAAACAATCACAAGGTTTATGGTAATCCCTTCTGATTGCAATCTAGATCCTGACTGGTGACCATTCAAGCTAGAATTTTGTTGTCCAGTACATTGATTACTCCTAGAAGTAGTGAAACAATGCTTGGTTTGTTACTTCCCTTCAGGTGTCGGCTCGGCTAGGTGGCCATTAATAATTGATCACATAATTATATGGAATATTTTCTCAAAAAATATGATTTATCCTATGAAATGACATAAATGCATTCCTACATTATAATTTAAAGTACATAGGTCAATATAGTCATACATTACAGTCGGAACATTTCTTTATGTGCAAATCTGTTTAGCAGCGGACCCTCCCTGCCCGCCTATTGCCTAACACCTAGGATAACCTTATTGAAAGCTGAAGCTTGTCATTGTCAATGGTTGTAAACATTTGCTAGGATTTCCAGATAATTAAGACTATCTAGCTGAGCATTTGTTTGTTGCAACCCATTTATATATTGCTGATAAACTGTAGGCAATTGACAAATTATTAGGCATTCTCTTTTAAACTTCTTTCATTTGTATTCTTGTGATGCAGGAGTTAGACGACATTCCATTGTTTTTCAGTCTCCATAACATATCTGGTACTGTTAAGTGTACATCTCCATCTGCAGTTATTTTCCGGTCTGCAGTTCTAAATGCCGGATACCAAATCTCAAGCACCCATGTTAATCCGCTTGGGCTGAAGTCAGATGCCCCTTGGGATGTTATTTGGGACATCATGCGCTGCTGGGTAAAATTTTGATTTTCCTTTTTATGGTAGTCCATTCATTTTTTGTGGATGTTTCCCTGGATGAACTTCTAATTACCTTAGAACTTTATGGCATAACAGGTTAAGAATCATCCCATCAAGGAACAACCACGTGACACTCCAGGCACGGCAATCCTTTCGAAACCACCAAAGCTGGAGGTATGCTATCTATTGGGCTTACAATATTCTCTATATGCTTTGCACAGCATGTGGACATACTAGTAACTTTTCACTCATTTTTTCCTCCATAGGCAAATTTCTCTAGAGCTGTTGCTGCCCTCAGCAGGGCTCAGACAAAGGCCAAGCGTTTTCTTCCAAACCCAGAACGTCATTGGGGCCCGAAGGTTAGAGCAGGTCGGAAGATCACAAGCAAACACATCTCTCTGTTGGGCTCGGATGCTATCAATGGGGCTGTCAATGGAGCCATCAGCCATGAAGATGTAGGTGGAGCAGTAATAGATAAGGCAGCTCCAGAAACTGAAGGGAAAGATGAAGAGAACGAAAGTTCAACCAAACGCCAAAAGACCAGCGATGATGAACTGGCAAGGAACCTTGATTGACAAGGTCATTGTTAAAATTATTAGTTAACTTTGTACTGCACTCTTTGATTGGTTGCCCGTGAGCGTTTCATGTTGTCTGGCCAACAGGTTATTTACGTCACCTGATGCCGGGATAAACTTTTTTGGGCAATGAATTTTGATCGAAACAAATTTTACTCTTTTGTGTGTGTGTGTGTGTGTGTGTGTGTGTGTATGTGCGATGTGCCTGGTATAAAACAGAGATATGCTTGTCTATAACCCAAGTACCCGACTGGAACAATTTTCATAGGGTATGAAGGCGCATTCTACGGGGCTATTGACACACACACACACACACAAAGTTTTTGGTCGCATGTTTTTGAACCTAAGTTGAGCAAAATTCAACCACCGAAAGAAAGTCTTTCGGATAAAGTGGCTACGCAAGTGTAATACTGTAATTGTTGACGTCGTGCCAACATTGTTTCATTCATTAATACTATTGTCACAACACATGCCATTTGGATTGGTTCAACACTGTAGCAAATCGTTGGGGGAGCGGATCCTCTTGCTCATTGTCTCATTTTGAGCCACTGATATGTGGGTCTATTGCTTATATGCTAGTAATGTTATGATCTACTCCGTTCAAATTGTTGTTCGCTGTTGATTTTTATACACACCTTTTGACCATTCGTCTTATTCAAAAAATTAGTGCAAACATGCAAAAATGTAAATCATGCTTAAAGTATGTTTAATGATAAAACAAATCACAACAAAATATATAATATTTACATATATTTTTTGAATAAGACGAATGGTCAAATGGAATATCTAAAAGTCAACTGTGAACTACAATTTGCAACGGATAGAGTATATGTCAGTGGACTAAAGTTAGAGAAGATAAGTGCTTTCATACTTTGAACATTAGATATGCCACCAATTGAGCCTTTCATCACACCTGCCCTTGAGCTTCCTTCTTAAAATTTTTAAAATATCAGAAAAATACTCTCTCATTCTAAACTGCGTATAAGCAATTTTAAACACTAATTTAAACAATTCATCTGGTTTGGTTTGCAGCGAGAATTATTATATAATGACATTTCAATCCTACATCTATTGCTCATAATTTTTAAAATCTTATGAGTCAAAGTGGCTCTAAAATATAAAATGAGATTAAACACAGAGAGACTATGGTAACCCAAATGTTTTACATGTGAACCTTTGTTAGAGCATCCCCAGTAGCAGCGGCATCAAACAGCCGGCATCGCTGTGTGCGTGCTACTGCTGGGATGGAAATTCAAACAACAGACACACAAGCGCTACAAAACACGATGGGCAGGAAGAAAAATATTGCAGCGCGTTGATGCGGGCGTGGTGATGGCGACCCTGTTGCTCATGCTCTTAGTCTTGTGTTTTAGTTGATCACGGCCACACCAAACAGGTTGATCCATGATATCCTAAGCTCTCATCTCCTTGTCCTTTGAATAAACCCCGAGCATTCATCAAAACAAAAATCCGTTCGAATCAAAGCCAACACACTCGCTGCGATCAAATTTCCATGTTCCAATCAAGGGCAAGCTAGAAAGCAAAACAACGAGACCGTTCTAAATTCGCCATGACGGTCGTCTACTCGTACTCGGAGTACAAATTTAGTAGCGCTAGTATATTTCCATGATTCGCCATGATGTTCTTTTCCCAAAGACCTGCATCCATCATCCATGTGTAGAGGCCAAAGTCGCCTACAACGGGAGCAGAGCAGGTCCTCCTGCTCCAAGAATCTACGCTCTCGAGTCACCTGCCGGCTGCGCCTCTGCAGGCTGCGGCATCTGCGTGCGCAGAGCATCGTGCGCGCGAGTGCACACACAGTCAAAGACCATCCACTTTCTGCCGCCGCTTGTCGCCAAAATGGCTACCTGCAGAGTGCAGACTGCACTCACTGCCGCAGCTCTCGCATCGCTCGACCGTGTTCCCACTTCACTCGCCACGAATCTTTACCCGGAAAAACTCTTCCTTTTTCTCAGAATCCACAGGAAGATCTTCCGACCAACGAAACCAGAGCCCCCTGAAACGATTTTTTTTCCAAGGGTCGACGGATCTGGGCATTTGGGTTGGAGGCGTCGCTGTTGGTGTTCATGTGGGCTGCTGTGCCGTGGCCTCCGCGTCCGCGAGCGAGCGAACGGAACAGGAGTTAACAATGGCTGGGGCCCCGCCGCACGTGGCCCGGCTCCCCCGACGCGCCCGCCGCCGTGGACTGCACGCCGCACGCGCCTCCGCCTCCGTCGCCGGCGACGTGACGCACGACCCGCGGGCAAGCGGGCTCCAGCGCCTACTCTCTACTTCCCCGTAGGCCGTAGATGGGGTGGATCCAGGTCCGGTTGGTGGGGGAGCCTCGGGCCCGCCATCCCCACGTGCGGTGCTGAGCCCTGTCTGGTCCTGGCCTGCGCTGCCGCTACCGGAGTCCAGCCCATCCGCCCGTGGCCGTGGCCCGTGGCAGGTCGGCGGTCAGCGTCACGGCCCATGCATATCCCGCGCTCGCCGCGGCCGCCGAGGGGCGCTCGTCTCGAAGCACGCGCACGCGCGTGAGCGCGTCGGTCGGCGTTGTACATGGGGACCGTGCGTACGTGCAGGATGATATATCGTAATAACTTCGTATAGCATACATTATACGAAGTTATACGAATAGTTACTATTTATTGTCAGTTGGTATTACCTATTGTTTTTAAAATTTGAAGGAAATTACATTCAGTTCTAAATTAGGGATAATCCTGAGGTTAACCATCATACGAATCTCTGTAAGTTCAACTTTGCTGTTTTGGGTAGGTCCACAACAGAGACATGTCCATTGCTCTTTTAAGGACCTTTGTGGCAAATCGCAAGGAAGAACATGAGGCATTGATGAATAAGAGGAATAAGTCACATAAAAAAGGCAGTCAGAGTATGCCACCTGTTTTAAATGGAGATAGTGCTTCAAACAGCCAGCATGATGAAATGGATGCTCGTGAGAGGGAGCTAGATCAGGCTGCAGATGAAATGGAAGATCTATCAAAAGAAGAAACAAAGACAACTTCCTGGAAAGTAACCAGGGAACTTAAGCCACCAATTGTTCTTGAGGTGAGGCATGCCTTAAGTATGATAGATGCAGTATTTATTTCTTTATTATGGAGTTCAAACCACAAGGACATGTAGTTTGATCAACTATATATTTTTGTGGTAAAATGACCTAATATCTAGTTTGCACTGGTGAACAAAAATGCAGGCTTTGGCTGCTTCGGGGTTGAGGTCTCTCCGGTATGCCCGTGAAGTCGATGGATTAGGAAAGGTGGTTGCTCTTGACAATGATAAAGGTAATGAACTAACGACAACTTTATAAACTTGTTTCCTGCATTCCTAGGTGTGGATGCCACTTGTGCTCACATTCATTGTGATTCTTCTTCAGCTTCTGTTGAAGCTTGCAAGCGGAACATAAGGTTCAATGGGGCTTCTGCTATTAGTAAGGTGGAAGCTCACTTGGCTGATGCTCGAGTTTACATGCTCACACATCCAAAAGAATTTGATGTGGTAAGGCTTGTAGTTTCTAATTACCCTTAGCCTTTATAAGATGGAACCATTTCCTGCATTCTAAGAACTGATAGCATCATGACTCAACCTTTTGCATTGACTGGCTTTGATCAAAAGTATCCATCTGACTGTTGTCTAGGTTACATCATGTGTGCTCTCAGTGGCTGGGGACACAGGGTGTTGAGGTGCTATTTTGCATGAAATTCTGTGTGCGTTGTCGTCACCATGGGTGCTTTCTGTTTATGTGGCCCACTAGCTCAGTCACTGTATTTGGCGGTAGAGGAGGATGGGGGCTCTTTTATTTCCTTTTCAGTTACAATCACTTTATATCTGGGAGATTTTTCTGGCCTCCTTTTCCACCTGTTTTGGAATATTATGTGTTTTACTTAGGAAGACTACTGACCATGTATGAGATTCATATAAGCATGTTGAATGTAATTTATGATGCAAGGCCTTTAGACAAACCTTGTTATTTGTCCAATAAAGTCAAAACATTCAAAATACACTTCAAATAGGACATTGAATCATCACATTGAGTAAAAATGATTATTGCAGTAAATATTACAGAGAAATCTTATGTAATATGTGTTCAAGCTTTGTTCCCAGTTCTTTTCTTGATTATGTTTCATAATAGCTTACATTTCTTCAATGTTTGTTAGGTTGATCTTGACCCCTATGGGTCTCCATCCATTTTCCTCGACTCAGCTGTACAGGCTGTTGCTGATGGTGGCCTATTGATGTGCACGGCCACTGATATGGCAGTTCTGTGTGGGACCAATGGAGAAGTCTGCTACTCCAAGTATGGGCAGCCCTGCCAATTTGAAGTGAAAGTTCCAACTGAAGAGTTCATAGTGTAACCATCATTTCTATTTTGTAGATATGGTTCATACCCAGTCAAAGGAAAGTACTGCCACGAAATGGCGTTGAGAATCCTCCTTGCCAGTATTGAGGTACATGAAGCTGTTGTTGGAGTTTATCCAGAGCAAATTCTGAGTGTTTTTTCACCCGAAACTTCTGTTAGTTTGAATCATATATCAGTGGAGCTGGTGTACACATGCTATCATAAAGCATATCCAATCAAACAATTCACAAATTACAATATACATTTGAGGAGCTATAATTTTAGTTTCAACTGCAGCATTTAATCCTTTGCTAAATGAGCATGTGGGAATTTATATCTAAATTGGAACTTGTATTTCCCATATTTCATCCCTTGGGTATCTCAATTAATTTTTTTTGTGCTCACCATTTTCTCTTTACACCAGAGCCATGCAAATCGGTACAAACGATATATTGTGCCTGTTCTCTCTGTGTTTATGGACTTCTATGTCCGTGTTTTTGT
>SPJY01033140.1:587429-623541 GCA_005191435.1 Raddia distichophylla | reverse complement strand
GAGCTTGGGATAATCAAACAGTGGTTCACTTGGTATTCGTCGTCGGAGCTCGGACATTCACTACCACCCGCTATCCTGAATTGGAATCCCGAATGGTTATGATCATTCCGATAGGGCTCTACTGGTCCAAAGCCGGACGCTGTGGGTTACGCACGAGATACTTAGTATCTACGGATGGATAGGGCTGTCACCACCTACCACATATACGTGGGCCCAGGTGTAAACCGAGTTAGTCGTAGTCTCAGACACCACGTCTGCTACTATTTCTAATCAATAGCTCTTCCAGCATATGAGTGAGAACCTAAACTGATTCCAGACGAATATAAGCTACCTGTAAGGCAAATCTACACAACTCATTTATGTTACTCAGCTCAAATAAAGTTCAACACATAAGCAATGAATGAAGTGATCTCAATAATTGAAACAATTACGAAAGGGTACAAGAGCTATTACCTGAATTTTCGAAGACACTTCCGGAACTCCGAGCTTCAGCCCGACTTGACTCTAACTCCCAACTACTACTAACTAAGAGCTACTCTAATAAGTGGAATGAATGTGAGGAATGTGTTGTGTTCTTCTCCAAAAGTAAGGTGTCGGGGTCCTTTTATAGTGTCCCGGAGCCAATGAGGGAGTGCCACGGCTTGGGACACGTGTCATCTTGCCACCCTCCAAAGGGGAATCCGTGGAGCTTCAATAGGGAGTCGGCCGGCCTAGGGTAGGTCGGCCGACCCACCTTCTTCACCTCTCGGCCGTGGATTTCTTCTAGGATGCTCACTTGATGGTGTAGATTAACCCCTTAAGCCGGTGGAACAAGTTGACATGCGTAAGAAAGGAATCCAAGGGAATCCTATGCTCATTTGTGAAGCAACCGTGTCCATTCGATCAAACCGACTGTTTGGATGGTTTAGATGTCTTCTAATTGTGCTTTGATGCCACTTGAGAGAAGCCGGAACCGGATTGGTGATGTGGCCAGGTCGGCCGGCCTAGGGCTTTTTGCCCGGTTCGGCTCTGGTTCTTCCTATTTTGTACCTGTGGACCCACAACTCACCAAAACTTGTGAAACTTTATTAGAATAAATAAAATGTTAGTATAAACCTTAATTTTCCCTTCGAAATGCCACAATTCTAGAATATGTTGACGTATAAAATTGGTGTTTATTCGACGTCAACATGCGCTGATAAGTTGCGCCAGCGTTTTTGAGCCCGAATGGTATTGTGATATAGCAGAAAGCACCAAAAGGCGTAATAAACGACGTCTTGATGCAATCCTCCTCCTTCAAACTAATCTGATGATAGCCCGAGTAGGAGTCTAGAAAACTCAAGAGTTCGCACCCAGCGGTGAATCCACCACTTGGTCGATGCGGGGGAGCCCAAAAGGATCCTTGGGACACGCTTTGTTGAGGTCGGTGTAGTCGACACACATCCGCCATGTTTTGTTCTTTTTCTGCACCAGGACCAGGTTCGCAAGCCACTCGGGGTGATACACCTCCTTGATGAACCGTGCTGCCAGCAGTTTGGTGATCTCTTCCTGTATGGCATCCTTCCGATCTGGAGCAAATCTTCGTAGGCGCTGCTTAATTGGCTTCACCTTTTCGTCGACGTGGAGAGAGTGCTCGATCACCTCCCTCGGAACACCAGGCATGTCCGAAAGTTTCCAAGCGAACACATCCTGGTTGGCCCGGAGGAAAGTGACGACCGCGTCTTCCTATTTGCTGTCGAGCCCTGTCCCAATCACAGCTGTCTTGGCTGGATCAGACGGGTCCAACGAAATCTTCTTGGTTTCTTCGGCTGCTTGGATGGATGTCTTGGCCTGCTTTTTGGCGGGGACGTCCCCTTCCTCCTGAAGGGATGCGACCTCTAGTCAGATCTTTTCCATCTCAGCAGATGAATCCAGTGGCTGCGCCATCTCATAGCTTTCGCTGTCGCAGAGCAGGGACTGTTTAATGTCACCAGGGAGGGTGTTACACCATTGGGACCTGGCATCTTTAAGACTAGATAGGTGTAATTGGGAACTGCCATGAATTTGGCAATCCCCGGCCTTCCCAAGATGGCATGATATGCCGTCTCGAAATCAACCACTTCAAAGTTCAGACTCTCGGTCCGATAATTATCCTTGGTCCCGAACATGACGGGCAGAGAGATATGTCCGAGTGGTATTGCGAACGTCTTGGGGAATACCCCGTGGAAAGGAAACGATCCCTGCCGTAGCTCGAAACGATAAATATTCATCTGGTCCAGGGTCTTGACGAAAAGGACATTAATCCCGTTCCCGCCGTCGACCAGAAACCTCTTCAATTTGCTCCCCCGAACGACCGGATCCAAAACCAGTGGGTACCTTCCGGGGAAGGCAATCCGATCTGGGTGGTCTGATCGATCGAAGGTGATGGGCACTTCAGACCAGCGCAAGTACTTGGGAGTCACAGGCATGATCGCATTGATCTCCCGAGCGGTAAGCTTTTGCTTCCGCTTGGACTCGTATACGTCGGAGCCCCCAAATATGTAGCAGATCTCGCGCTCGGCATCCTGATAGTCGCCGTCGGGCTTCTTGCCTTGACAGCCCTTGGCCGCTGACTGCTTTGAGTTCTCGGTGAATTTCTGTAGAATAAGGCAGTCTTTGGCAGAGTGCTTTCCTTGTGGATGAAAGGGACATACCGAGTCCATAACCTTGTTGTAGTCGTTGTCATTGGGGTCTTGGGACGATTGCGCTCCATGTTGGTGACCATCTCGTCCCCCTTCCGCTTCTTATCCTTGGGCTTGCCCTGCTCATCATTAGGCTTCTTCTTGGGGCCTCCGTCGTTGCCACCGCGATGATTCATGATGGCCTCCTCGGCTTCGACCTCCTGGTCCGCCATTATGAACATGGCCTTGAGATTACGCGGGGGGTCCCGAGTCATCTGCCTGATCAACTCCTCAGATTTGCATCCGGCGAAGAAGGCGTCAATGACTGTTTGCTCCGAAACGTCCCGGATCTCGTTCTTCTTCTTGGTAAAGCGCTTGATGAACTCACGAAGAGTCTCATTCTTGCACCGATGTAGCTGTCCAATCTCCCATCTCCCCGTGGGCCTTTCATAGGTCCCTTGGAAATTGGCAATGAACTGTTCCTGGAGGTCGTCCCAAGACTCGATAGAGTTCTCCGGGAGTCCCGTTAGCCAGGTCTGGGCGGCTGGGGTCAAAGCGACCGGCAAGTAATTTGCCATGACGTTCTGATCACCTCCTGCCATGCTGACTGCCAAGGCGTAAATCTGCAGCCAGTTCTTTGTGTCCCTCTCGCCATTGAACTTGTCGATGCCTTTGAGGTTAAAACCATCCGGCCAAACCACTCGGCGAAGATCCGGGGTAAAGCCTGAATCCCCTCCAAAGGTCGTGGTCGCCTCCGCCTCGGGGATCTGCTATGATGCTCCCGCAATGGGTCTTGCGGATGCTCGGGACGGTGGTTTGGCCGGATGTACAGCCTGATCATCAACTCGCCGACTGTGATGGCTACGAGAGTTTCGCTCGCCGTCAATGCGCTCCCGCCGTTTGGCTTCTATGTCTTGACGAAAACCATTCGCCCTGTTCCGATTGCGTGTAAAACGACTGCGAGTCGAAGCAGTCGGAGTGGGACGTGCCTCATTCTGTTGAATGGTAGCCATCTCTTCCATGGTCGTCGCTCGAGCGAGGGTCTGGGCGAGCGGACTGTCTTCTGGAAGTTGCGGTGCGATTGTCTCAAGAAGAGTCTTCGAAGCGAGGATGTTTGCCTGGGGAGTCGTGTAGACGTCTTGATCCCTTAGCTTCACCGCGCGAAGCTCGTTCTGGACGTCATGGCCGCGGGCGCGAAGATGTCATATGCGATCTCAGTCCTCCTCTCAGCGCGAGTCCGGGTCCGCCGCGCCAGTGGCGGTTTCCTCGCATCCGACCAGTGGAGAAGCTGAGTGATGATCCTCCGCGCCAAGAACAAAAACTTCTCGGTAATTATGGACCTCGGCGCTCTCGTCAGACTCAGTGTCAGAAACAGAGAGGCTGACTTATTCGCTCTGTCCAATGGGTTGACCAGCATTGATGACACCCACAAACATAGTTGGATCTGATCGGACTAACCCGGCTGGATCCGTTGCACTCACCAACTGGTTATCTCCTGTCGAAATCTCGGAGGGGATCCGTGCAGAGGTCGCAGCGGATTTTTCGAGTCCGAAGGGAAATCCAGCCGAAGGCATTGAATTGTTGCTGGATGGAATATAATCGACACCCGTGCGATCGAGCCCGCCGAGTCCTTTTTCGTCTTCCTCGTTCCTCGGGAAGAGGTGCGAAGGCGAACAGCGAGCGGGTCAATCCGCTAAAGGTACTTGCTGAATTCTCCAAGCCAAAAGGCAATGGGTCACATTGATTGCGCGCACCTTCTTGCGAATAGATCTCTCCCAAAGGAGAGAGATGAACATTGCCAACGCCGTCGGCGATGAAGTTCAGGGTGCTGAAGCAAAGGGATTGCCCCAGCCTCTTGGCGACATGCGGCGATCTTGAAGAAGCCATCTAGCATGAGAGGTTATCTTAACGCTGCCCCCTACCTGGCGCGTCAACTGTCGACTGGTGACTAACTGGGGGGTCACCGCCGGCAATAAATTTGTACGAGGAGACGCTAATCAAGAACCAAGAAAGATGGTAGCACAAGACCGGGTTATACAGGTTCGGGCCCTCAGCACCGAGGTAATACCCTACTTCCTGTGCTCTGGGATTATGATTGATCAAGATGCAAGATGCAAGATGACTAAGGCGATTACAACGTATGCTCTATGAGATGAATCCTATGCCTATGGCCTCTACCCCTCGCTTTATATAGTGTAGGAGGAGATAGAGTTACAAGGTAGCACGTGATATACGGTACCTAATTCTGTTATGCTGTTACATGTCATGCATGTGTTGATCTCCTAATTACATGGAGATTGATCATATCCTCGGGAACTTCCTTAGAGCTTAAAGTGCGTGTAACCCGAGTGGTCTTTATCCCTAATTGACCAACTTGGGTCGTCCCCCATCTGCTCCCTTATGGGCCTTCTAGAGGATACCCGGGGCCATGTACTCCACATCTTTGGTGCTTCATAATGGCTAATATTGTTTACGACATAAAAGTTTACCATCGTGAAAATTCGCATGCTCAAATTATGTACGCAAACGGAGTTACATATGTAAGAGGTTATATCGGGCAGAGTATTAGTTAGTGTTCTATATAGTTTTATGAAATACGGGTGACAAGGATATTATAATTTTCACGTTTTCACCATTTAATCGGAACACCATTGTACATAGATCATTGCATTGGAATGTAGCAAAATATTCAATTTAAAAAAAAATTATGTACAATTTATTAGTTTTAAATATATACATATATTATATGTAACATTATTTATAAATAACAAATATTTTAAAAATTAGTAAGCAACATGATAACATCTTGTACCATTATATTTTTTCCAAAAAATTGAGACTATTTCATATTTTTTGTTTATGTTACGTACATTTTTAATTAAATTGGTAAATAAACATCTCTGCAAATTATGAAATATTTTTTAAAAAATGAAAAATCTTTGGGCCAGCCCACCAGTAGAGCAGATGAAACATTATCGACGGCCAGCATCTGGCAGTCGATACTGAGGCATGCTGATGGGCCGGCCCATACACTGTTCTCGACGGCCTCATCCTAGCCGTCGAGAAAGGTACTTCCCGTCTTCGCGAAAACCGGAAAAAAAGCGCACGCATGGGCCTGGACGACCTTATCTCGACGGCTTTGTGTTAGCCGTCGAGACTAACGTTATATAACGACCGCGTGAACGTGGCCGTCGAGAGTATGTTACTTATGTTGACGGTGTCGACGGGTAGCTAATCGGGGGTTATCGTCGGCAATGATTATATATGGGGCGATGCACAAGATCCAAACTAGATGGTAGCATAAGACATGGATTATACAGGTTCAGGCCCTCATGGTGGAGGTAATACCCTACTTCCTGTGCTCTGGGATTATATGGTGATCTGATGATCAATGTAGAGGGAGATGTCTCTCCATAGATGGGTGTGGAGATGATCATCAACCTGCCGAACCAGGGGCTCCCTGCCCGCCTTATATAGTAGGGGGGAGGGTTACAAGGATGAGTCCTGGTCGGTTACGAGGTAGGATTCTATCTCTATCCTCTAACCAAATATGCAGTTATCCAGGATTATAAGTTTATCTTCCCTATTAATTAGGGATAGAATTATATCTTGCCGGTCAAGCCTTCTAGAGTCCGAGTGGTGCACGTCCTAATCCACCCGACTTGGTCCATCCCCTGTCGGGTACTCGGGTGGTCTCTTAGGCCTGCCGTGTGGGTACCCGGGGTCTATGTTATCCACAGTAGCTCCGAGTGCTTCATAGTCGAGTTGTTGTTTCTCTTTACCGCACCTTGGATGAGTCATGCTTCATGCCGAGTGCTTGTAGATTGTTGAGGCTTCTTCCCGACTAGCTTCTGCCTATTATCTGCAAGGAGACTGTGAAAGACTCATAGAGGGTTGTTAGTGATACCCAGCCTGGGATTGCCGGAGTTCTGGCGGTCGGCCCTTTGTAAGGCGCATCACTTTGATTTTGATTAAGTGGTACCTGTACTCGTCTTGCGATGTACAGCTGGCGACCCAACATGGGGCGTACCATTGGTTTTGGCTGAAGAGCCGAATGGTACCTGTACTCGTCTTGCGATGTAAAGCTGGCGGCCCAACATGGGGGTGTACCATTGGTTTTGGCTGAAGAGCCGAATGGTACCTGTACTCGTCTTGTGATGTACAGCTGGCGACCCAGCATGGGGCGTACCATTGGTTTTGACTGAAGAGCCGAGTGGTTCCTATACTTGTCTTGCGATGTACAGCTGGCGACCCAACATGGGGCGTACCATTAGTTTTGGCTAAAGAGCCAAGCGGTACCTGTACCCAACCGGAGTGGGATACAGCTAGTGACACCAGAGGGCATACCGTGATTTTGGTTGAATAGCCAAGTGGTACCTGTACTCATCTTGCGATGTACAGCTGGCGACCCCAGAGGGCGTACCTTATTTTTAACCATCTGGTACCTATACTCGTAGAGTAAAGCGATTGGCCCAACATGGTGCATACCATCTGGATAGGGTTTGGCCCAATGATACCTATATCCGACTGGTGCGGCACACAGCTAGTGTTCCAACATGGGGCATACCATTGTTGTCAGCCAGGCGGTACTTGTATCCCACTGTTGCGGAATATAGCTGGTGACCCCCCCACGGGGCGTACCTTAAGGAAAGAGTTTGGCAGTATGGTATCCATACCCGGGTAGCGGTGTATAGCATAGGCCCCAACTGGAGCGTACCATCGAAACCGGGGCGTACCTTAAGGAAAGAGTTTAGTCGTATGGTATCCATACCTGGGTTGCGGTGTACAGCATAGGCCCTATCTGGGGCATACCATCGAAACTCAATCCCGACAACACTAGTATCTGATCCTGACATGCAGCGACCAACTAGTCCCAACATGGGGTATACCAAGAGATGGGTAATTGTTATTGTAGCTCTTCCGGTGATATGCCCTCAAAGAGGTGCACCCAGGCTCAAAGGCTCGATTTCAACTACACCCTATTACACTTGGTGAAGGGCTGTTAAGAAAGCCTATTAAGGGGATCGCCCTTCGCTTTGGTCAAGTAGAAATTGGCGCTCGGGGCACAAGGTGGCTTATTGCCATCAGCGTAGGCATATAGCCAAGCGGTAGTTGCCGCTCGTGGCGCAGGTCCTTCTTACTCATATACAGAGTCGTCGAAGGTACTCGAGGTAGAAACCCATGAACTCTTTTGCTACTTTTTCTTTTTGATATTAAATTCCTCCAAGTAATCTTCCTTTTGTTAAGCACTCTACCAGACTAGTCTAGCCCCCAGCGTCAGGAATTGGCTCATGACTCTTTTCCCAGGCACGCGTATCGAGTGAATAGAGTTCACCACTTGTGGGTCAGAGCTTCACTACTCAGAATAACCACTTGGATTCATTTGCGATCATTAAGAAAAAGCAACAAAAAGTGCATGCAAGTGCACCTATTAGGAGTAGCCCCCGACTTACTGCTTAGTCGGAGACCGACTAAGTAGCAAGTCAAGAAACAACTTAGATTTATATGAAAAAACTATGGTAATGAGATCTTAACTCTGTTGTAGGCATAGGCGTGTAGCCGAGCCGTAGACTTGGTCGCGTAGGCGTGTAGCCGTATCGGGCGCTCATGGCGCGCGATGACTTACAGCCGAGCTGAAGACTTGGGCGCTCGTGGCACTGGCGTAGGCGTGCCACCGAGTAGCGTGTCGCCGAGCCGCAGACTTGGGCGCTCGTGGCGTTGGAGTAGGCGTGCCACCGAGTAGCGTGTCGCCGAGCCGTAGACTTGGGCACTCGTGGCGCTGGCGTAGGCGTGTAGCCGAGTGGCTTGTCGCCGAGCTGCAGACTTGAAGCCGTAGGCAACCAGCCTTACCGGGCGCTCGTGGCGCGCGATGGCGTACGACCGAGCTAAAAACTTCGACGCATGGCGCGGGCGTAGGCGTGTCGCCGAGCCGTAGACTTGGGTTCTCGTGGCGCTGGCGTAGGCGTGTAGCCGAGCGGCTTGTCGCTGAGTGTCGACTGGTAGCTAACTGGGGGTTATCATTGGCAATGATTATATATGGGGTGATGCACAAGATCTAAACTCGATGGTAGCACAAGACAGGGATTTATACAGGTTTAGGCCCTCATGGTGGAGGTAATACCCTACTTCCTGTGCTCTGGGATTATATGGTGATCTGATGATCAATGCGGAGATGATGATCAACCTGGGGGATGATTAAGATCCGGGTGCCGAACCAGGGGCTTCATGCCCGCCTTATATAGTGGGGGGCAAGGTTACAAGATAGAGTCCTGGTCGGTTACGAGGTAGGATTCCTATCTCTATCCTCTAGTAGCTATCTGGGATTACAAGTATATCTTCCCTATTAATTAGAGATAGGCTTCTATCTTTATGTCTTTCCTTGCCGGGCAAGCCTTCAAGAGTATGAGTGGTACACATCCTTATCCACCCGACTTGGTCCATCCCCTGTCGAGTGGTCTCTTAGGCCCGCCGTGTGGGTACCCGGGTTCTATGTTATCCATAGTAGCCCCCGAGTGCTTCATAGTCGAGTTGCTGCTGCTCTTTACCGCACCTTGGATGAGTTATGATTCATGCCGAGTGCCTGTAGATTGTTGCTGCTCCTTGCCGACTGGCTTCTGCCTGTTATCTGCGAGGAGACTATGAAGGACTAATAGAGAGTTGTTAGTGATACCCAGCCCGGGATTGCCGGAGTTTTGACGGTTGGCCCGTTGTAAAGCGCATCACATTGATTTTGATAAAGTGGTAGCTGTATTCGTCTTGTGATGTACAGCCGGCGACCCAACATGGGGCGTACCACTGGTTTTGGCTGAGGAGCCGAGTGATACTTGTGCTCGTCTTGCGATGTACAGTTGGCAACCCAACATGGGGCGTACCACTGGTTTTGGCTGAAAAGCCGAGCGGTACCTGTACTCGTCTTGCGATGTACAGCTGGCGACCCAACATGGGGCGTACCACTCGTTTTGGCTGAGGAGCCAAGCGGTATCTGTACCCAACTGAAGTGGGATACAGCTGGTGGCCCCAGAGGGCATACCGTGATTTTGGCTAAAGAGCCGAGTGGTACTTGCACTCGTCTTGCGATGTACAGCTGGCGACCCAACATGGGGCGTACCACTGGTTTTGGCTGAAGAGCCGAGTGATACCTGTACTCGTCTTGCGATGTACAGCTGGCGACCCAACATGGGGCGTACCACTGGTTTTGGCTGAAGAGCCGAGCGGTACATGTACCCGACCGGAGTAGGATACAGCTGGTGGCCTCAGAGGGCATACCGTATTTTTTACCATTTGGTACCTGTACTCGTAGATTAAAGCATGGCCCAACTTGGAGCATACCATCTGGATAGGGTTTGGCTCAATGATACCTGTATCCGACTGGTGCGGCACACAGCTAGTGTCCCAACATGGGGCATATCATTGTTGTCAACCAGGCGGTACCTGTATCCCACTGTCGCGGAATACAGCTGGCGACCCCACCACGCGGCGTACCTTAAGGAAAGAGTTTAGCAGTATGGTATCCATACCCGGGTAGCGGTGTACAGCATAGGCCCCAACTGGAGCGTACCATCGAAACTCAATCCCAACATCACTGGTATCTGATCTTGACATGCAGCGACCAACTAGTGACCCAACATGGGGTATACCAAGAGATGGGTAATTTTTTGTAGCTCTGTCGGTGATATGCCCTCAAACGGGTGCACTGAGGCTGAATTTGGCTTAGCCCTGCTGCGCTTGTAGCCACTGGTTGTGACGCGCAGCTGGAAGGCCGTAGTTAGCGCTCAGGGCGCAGGATGGCCCATGGCCAGAGGCGTAAGCGTATAGCCGTACCAAAGATGGTATAGACGTATAGCTGTACCGAAGTTGGCGTGGGCGTATAGCTGTGCCATAGACTTGAACACTCGTGGCTCGGGCGTAGGCTTGTAGCCTTGCCGGGCGCTCACCGAGCTACAGATTTGGACGGTCAAGGCGCAGGCGTAGGCTTGTAGCCGTGCCGGGCGCTCGCCGAGCCGTAGTTGTCGCTCATTGCGCAGGTCCTTCTTACTCGTGTACGGAGACGTAGAAGGTACTCGATGAGGTAAAAACCCATGAACTCCTGTAGCATGTATATACATGTAGAGTTTAGGCAGTATCTGAATGAAAAGACAAACACTTGGATGAAAGGTCCGACTGCTTTAATTAGATAATTTTTATACTTTTGCCACTTTTCCTTTTTATATTAAATTCCTCCAAGTAATCTTCCATTTGTTACACTGTGCCCGACTAGTCTAGCCCCCGGGCGTCGGGAATTGGCTGATGGCTCTTTTCCCAGGCCCGCGTATCGAGTGACTAGAATTCGCCGTTCGTGGGTCAGAGCTTCACTACTGGGAATAACCACTCGGATTCATTTGCAATCATTAAGAGAAAGCAACAAAAAGTGCACGCAAGTGCACCTATTAGGTGTAGCCCCCGACTTACTGCTTAGTTGGAGACCAACTAAGTAGCAAGTCAAGAAACAACTTAGATTTATATGGAAAGAAAATGGTAAAGAGAACTTACCTCTGGTGTAGGCGTAGGCGTGTAGCCGAGCTGTAGACTTGGTCGCGTAGGCGTGTGGCCGTACCGGGCGCTCATGGCGTGCGATGGCGTACAGCCGCGCTGAATACTTGGACGCTCATAAAGCGGGCGTAGGCGTGTCGCCGAGTAGCGTATCACCGAGCCGTAGACTTGGGCGCTCGTGGCGCTTGATGTGACCATGTCCATCATAGGAATGACTAACACTACCCCAATGTGGTGGTCATCAAGATTTCCGTTAACTACTTCGCCAGCACGCACGTCGACAAGTTTTCGATCGACTACTTCATCTTCAACCTCTTCATCTACGACAAGTTGGCAACACTTCAGGACATCATCTACATCCTCTACATCAACTATGGTGCCATTATCGACAATATGGCATCATTGACCCGCACTATGGCCAGGTCGCGTGCACAGCCGGCAAGCTTATCATGTTGATATTGCGCTGTTGCCGCCACCAGTTCGACCACCACCTTGGCCGTCTACACTACATGAACACATACTCAAGAAAGGCGCCTCCCCACCTCCTCGACGACCTCAGACCCAAACACCCATGTTGCTCAAGGCCCAACCAAAGATCAAACCCAATTCGTCGTCCACGAGCCCAGTTCGGCCAACGGGAGTAGTCCAACCTGAAAAGATCATAACTCGGTCATACGAAGTCCGTTTTGGATGTTCTTGGTATGCACGGACAAGCCCACGACAAGAGCTTTGCAATGGATCCAGTTTGAGGCCCAAATTGCTTACAGATCAACGGGAATCGTCGAAACAATATTGCGACTAGAATCTGCCGCATTCTGCCGGGCGCTGCGACGCTCCACTTTCGGCCCATGGCCCGTGTACCCTTTGGGGCTGCGCCCCAAACCCTAGCCGTCGCTATATATTCAGTAGCCGTCATCGTTTAGACTTGGGTTTTGCTTAGATTATTCTGCCGTCGCAGTTTCGCCGTGTATCGGTTTGCTGAACCCCAACTTTACGTGCTTATTCGGTAATCAGTAATTTCAGATTGCATCTACCGTGTTCTTGCTCGTGTTCTCGATTCGCTTGCAGGAACTAGCCTTCGTGGTGAGGTCAACCGTGTCTTGGCGTGGTTGATAACGAACGGAGACAGTGGTGTAGCGATTGCAGGCTTAGATCTGTTCTGATTGGAAGCCGGATCGTCAACGTCGAGTTCTCCACCAACCGTGTTTATCCATACCTGTCGGAAGATCGGGACCCCGTCCCCATCAGCGCTGGTATAGGCGTGTAGCCGAGTGGCTTGTCACCGAGCAGCAGATTTGTAGGCGTAGGCGTGTAGCCGAGTGGCTTGTCGCCGAGCCGTGGATTTGAAGCTACTGGCGTGCAGCCGTACCGGGCGCTCGTGGCGCACCGAAAACTTGGGCGCTCCTGGCGCGGGCGTAGGCGTGTCGCTGAGTAGTGTGTCGCCGAGCCGTAGGCTTGTGCGCTCGTGGCGCTGGCGTAGGCGTGTAGCCGAGTGGTGTGGACTATATGGGCCCCGTGTATCCTCTAGAAGGCCTATAAGGTGGCAGATAGGGGGCGATCCAAGTCTGCCGACCAAGGATAGAGACCACTCGGGCTACGCATGTCTTGAGCTCCAAGGAAGTTCCCGAGGATATAATCTATCTCCATGTAATTAGCAGATCAACATATGCATGACACGTAACAGCATAACAGAATTAGCTACCGTGTACCGCGTGCTATCATATAACTCTATCTCCCCCTACACTATATAAAGGGAGAGGGTAGAGGCCATCGGAACAACAACGAATCATCATATACAACACACAGCATCATCTTGCATCCCGCATCTTGATCCATCATATAATCCCAGAACACAAGAAGTAGCGTACTACCTCCGTTGAGGGCCTGAACCTGTATAAACCCTTGTCTTGTGTTACTATCTGACTTAGTCCTCGATTAGCGTCCCCTCGTGCAAATTCACTGCCGGTGGTGACCAACAGTTATTCACCAGTCGACAGTTGGCGCGCCAGTTAGGGGGCAGCGTCGAGATCATATCTGAAGTTAGATGGCTCCTTGGATATCACCATACGTCACCATGAGGCTTGGAGAGTCTCTTCGTTTCGGCACCCAGGACTTCATCGCCGACGGCATCGGCAATCTTCACCTCTCTCCCCCTGGAGAGATTCCTTTACAAGAAGGCGCGCGCAATCAATGTGACCCATTGCCTTTTGGCTTGGAGAACTTAGCAAGCGTCTTCAACGGATTGACCCCCTCGCTGTTCGCCTTCGCACCTCCTCCCGAGGAAGACGAAAAAGGACTCGGCGGGTTCAACCGCATGGGCGCGGATTGTATTCTGCCCAGCAACAACACAGTGCCTTCAGCTGGATTTCCCTCCGGACTCGAGAGCTTCGCTGCGGCCTCCGCACGGATCTCATCTGAGATTTAGATGGGAGATAACCAGTCGGCGAGCGTGCCAGATCCACTCGGATCAGATCCATCCATGTTCGTGGGTGTCATCGATGGTGGCCAACCCATTGGATAGAGTGAACAAGTAAGCCTCTCCGTCTCTAACTCCGAGTCTGACGGGAGTGCTGAAATTTGCCACTACCGAGAAGTTTTTGTCCTTGGTGCGGGGGACCATCACTCTTCTTCTCCGATCGTTGCATATGAGGAAACCGCCTCTGACACTGGCGCAAACCCAGACCCTCGCCAGACGGAGAACCAAGATCGCATACGTCAACTTCGCGTCCGCGGCCGCGACGTCCAGAACGAGCTTCGCGCGGTGAAGCTGAGGGATCAGGAAGTCTACAACACTCCCCGGGCGAATGTCCTCGCTTCGAAGACTCTCCTCGAGACCATCGCGCCGCAACTTCCGAAAGGCAGCCCGTACGCCCAGACCCTCGCTCGAGCGACGGCAATGGTGGAGATGGTTGCCATCTAGCAAAACGAGGCGATTCCCGCTCCGACTGCTTCGGCACGCAGTCGCTCTACACGCAATCGGAACCGGGCTTGAGCCTCTGCGGCTGGCGATTCCCACCAATCGCCTGCCCACGATCTTCATCAAGATATTGAAGCCAAGCGACGGGAGCGCAGCAACGGCGAGCGGAACTCTCGTGGCCATCATAGTCGTCGCAACGATGACCAAGCCGAGAGCACCGCCAGTCGGCGCGACTACCGTCATGAGCAATGCCAAGGCCCACGGCGGGAGCATCGCAGCAGATCCCCAACGCAGAGGCGGCCACAACCATTGGAGGGGATTCGGGCATTCACCCCGGATATTCGTCGAGTGGTTTGGCTGGATGGTTTCAACCTCAAAGGCATCGACAAGTTCGATGGCGAGAGGGACCCAAAGAACTGGCTGCAGGTTTACGCCTTAGCAGTCAGCGCGGCAGGAGGTGATCAGAACGTTATGGCAAACTACTTGCCGGTCGCTTTGACCCCAACCGCCCAGACCTGGCTAACGGGACTCTCGGAGAACTCTATCGAGTCTTGGGAAGACCTCCAGGAGCAGTTCATCGCTAATTTCCAAGGGACCTATGAAAGGCCCGCGGGGAGATGGGAGATTGGACAGTTACATAGGCGCAGGAACAAGACTCTTCGCAAGTTCATCACGCGTTTCACCAACAAGAAGAATGAGATCCGGGATGTTTCGGAGCAGACCGTCATTGATGCCTTCTTCGCCGGATGCAAATCTGAGTTAATCAGGCAGATGACCCGGGACCCCCGCGTATCTCAAGGCCATGTTCACAATGGCGGATCAGGAGGCTGAAGCCGGGGAAGCCATCGTGAATCATCGTGGTGGCAACGACGGAGGCCCTAAGAAGAAGCCTAACGACGAGCAGGGCAAGCCCAAGGATAAGAAGCGGAAGGGGGAAGAGATGGTCGCCAATATGGAACGCAATCGACCAAAGCCTCCTAACGACAACGACTACAAAAAAGTGATGGATTCGGTCTGCCCCTTCCATCCTTGAGGAAAGCACTCTGCCAAAGACTGCCTTATTCTGCAGAAGTTCACCGAGAATTCGAATCAGTCGGCTAAGGGCGGTCAAGGCAAGAAACCCGATGGAGATTACCAGGACACTGAGCGTGAGATCAACTACATCTTCGGGGGTTCTGATGCGTACGAGTCCAAGCGGAAGCAAAAGCTTACCGCTCGGGAGATCAGCGCTATCATGCCCGTGACTCCAAAATACTTGCGCTGGTCCGAGGTGCTCATCTCCTTCGACCGATCGGACCAGTTGGATCGGGTTGCCTTCCCTGGGAGGTACCCACTGGTGCTGGATCCGATCGTGCGGGGAAGCAAACTAAAGAGGGTCCTAGTCGATGGCGAGAGCGGGATTAACGTCCTTTTCATCAAGACCCTAGACCAGATGAATATTCCTCATTCCGAGCTACGGCAGGGATCATCTCCTTTCCACGGGGTAATCCCCGGGACGTCCGTGATACCACTCGGACAGATCTCTTTGCCCGTCACGTTTGGCACTAAGGATAATTATCGGACTAAGAGTCTGAGTTTTGAAGTGTTGATTTCGAGACGGCATATCATGCCATCTTGGGAAGGCTGGGGATTGCCAAATTCATGGCGGTCCCAACTACACTTACCTCGTCTTAAAGATACCAGGTCCCAATGGTGTAATCACCCTCCCTGGTGACGTTAAACAGTCCCTGCTCTGCGACAGCGAAAGCTGTGAGATGGCGCAGGCTCTGGACTCATCTGTCGAGATGGAGAAGATAGGATTGGAGGTGTGTCAACTGGTGACTAACTGGGGGGTCACCGCCGGCAATGAATTTGTACGAGGGGACGCTAATCGAGAACTAAGCTAGATGGTAGCACAAGACAAGGGTTTATACAGGTTCAGGCCCTCAACGGAGGTAATACCCTACTTCCTGTGCTCTAGGATTATATGGTGGATCAAGATGCGGGATGCAAGATGATGCTATGATGATTCTGTGTGTGTCTATGGCCTCTACCCCCTTCCTTTATATAGTGTAGGGGGAGATAGAGTTACAGGATAGCACGTGGTACACGGTAGCTAATTCTGTTATGCTGTTACATGTCATGCATGTGTTGATCTGCTAATTACATGGAGATAGATTATATCCTCGGGAACTTCCTTGGAGCCCAAGGCGCATGTAGCCCGAGTGGTCTTTATCCCTGGCTGGCCGATTTGGATCGCCCCTTATCTGCTCCCTTATGAGCCTTCTAGAGGATACCCGGGACCCATATAGTCCACAGTAGCCCCGAGTGCTTTACGATCGAGTCAGATGTCCGGCCGAGTGGTTTCGCCAATATCTCCTGTAATCTGAAAAGAGATTGTAAAGAACTCAAGAAATCTTAAGTTTTTTTTGTTGAAGCAATGCCTGGATTATCAATGCCAAACTCCAGCTTACTCGGCCCATTGGGCACATCGCCTCAACAGATGACTTCGGCTACTTGACACCCACTCTTGCAATGCAAAAGTAGCGATTGGCCCATCATGGGGCATGCCTTAAGCCACGCCATTACAACTTTTGTCTTGCAGCATGCTGTAATTTTAACGTTGCAAAGTATATCGACGTCAGGCGCCTAGCCTTAACTTGTAAGAACTAGCACTTGGCCCAGCATGGGGCGCACCCTTCAGACGAGTGGTACATGTCCCAACCAGAGAAGGAATCAGCATAGGCCCCTAGGGGCGTACCGATTGGATGCAATTTGGCCGAAAGGTATTCGTACCTGGGTAGCGGTGTACAACTAGCGACCTTATGGAAGGCATACCTCCGAAATTGTACCCAACTTTCACCAACACCCAACCTCGAACATGCGAAGTTGGCTAGTGACCCGACATGGGGTATGCCGTGAAATACTTTTAATTTTGGCGCTGCCGGTCATATGCCCTCCAGGGTGTACCGAGGCCGAATTAGGCTCGATTTTAACACATTGCCACCGTTAGCGGCATGTTAAGAAAGCCTGTTAAGGGGATTGCCCTTTGCAAATTTAGCCCAAGCCCAATTAGGGGGAGGCGAAGCGTTTTCACGCCTTTTTCTCGTACAGCCGGAACGACACGCGCTTCCGGCGGAAACCGTATTCGCGTCCACTTCCATCCCATCATCATGATGGTCTTACTGTGTCTGAAACGGATTACAAGGCGCTCCCTTTGAACTTCCTCCGTGTATAAAAAAAATCCCAAGGGCAGAGTACTACTTCACCACCAGCTTTAGTGTTTTTGAGTCTTCATCTTCTCTGTGACACCCAGAAATCTCCACCCTCTTCTTTTTCAAGAGCAATGGCGAGCGGATGGGCCGACCCATGGGCAACTGCTAGTGCTGAGGAGCATGCCCGCGTCGCCGCCGCTGAAGACGCTACGGCTGCCGAGTGTGCACGGTGGCCGAAGGATTACGTAGAAAGGACCGCCCAGAGCACCATTAGGTTCCTGGTTGCTGGCCATCCGTGACTCTTCCCGGTTCGCACCCCTCTCAAAGACGCGCTCGTCTTCTCCATCCTTGATGTGAAGTGGCCATCGGAGGAGTGATTTATCTTTCTTTTCCCCCTCGTGAGCCAGCGACGAGCCCTAGCTCGATGTGTTGCGCCGTAGAGAAATGTAATTAGGCCTAAGTGCCTTTTAATGGATATCTTTTGGAGACCCAAATGTCTTCCTTCTTTGTCTTGAATCTGCAACACTGCTCCTTCTTGATTTGATCTCGAATCCGCGGCGCCGCTTCGTCCGAGTAGTTAGGACCGCCCGCTCCTAGGCAGGCACTCAGCACCCAACGCGGACCTCTCGGAAGGAACCACTCAGCCAGCCGAGTGGTTGTCCAAACCCTTCTCGAAAAGGCCGCATCCAGCGCTGAACCAAGGCCCGGCCCAAAATGTTAAATGCTACCCGTTGCGATAAATTAGGAACAGGGGAATGAAATTGGTTCACCTCGCTCACTTTTCACGCCAGTCAGTTAGCTTCTCCCAGCGAACTCCGCCGCTAGGGTACTTCTCCGTCACAACCTCCGCCGCCACCCGTCTCCGATCGGAATGGCTCCACCATCTCCCGCCGCCCCAAAGGCTGCCAAGAGCGGGAAGGAGTGGATGAAGTCCATTACGACCGAACGGAGGCTACAGAAGCTGGTCTCCATCGGCGTGCTCCCCTCCGAAGGGTTCGTGTCTTGGCGCGCCGCCGCCGGCGAATCCTGCCCCACCCGTCGCTCCAACGAGGTAGTGGTCTTCGAATCCTTCTTTCTCCGCGGCATCGGCCTTCCTTGCTCTCCTTTCTTTCGGGGATTGTTGTATTTCTATGGGATTGAGGTCTCTCACTTGAACCCCAATTCCATCGTCCAAATTGCGATTTTTATTCACATCTGTGAGGCCTATTTGGGGATCGCTCCTCATTTCGACCTTTTTAGATATCTTTACCTTCTCAAGCCCTTACCCAACAAGAACTCTCCCGGCCGGCGGCGGCGCGGGATTCCAATTGCGGGAAGGGACTCGAAAACATTACTTCGATCTTCCTTTGGGAACCTCCAACAAGGGTTGACACTCAGAATGGTTCTATTGCACCAACTCTCCTCCGGCCCTCCCTTCCTTCTCCGGCGAGTGCCCCACAGTCCATCCCTCCTGTTCTTCTCCTCTCGCCGATGACGAGGGAGGCCAAGTAGAGGAACTTCTTGTTCTTCTCCACAGAGCTAAGTCTGCTGGGTTGACCGGCATTGGGGTGGTCTGGAACTACACCCAGCGCCGTGTCCAGCCCATAAAGGAGAGGGTTCATCTTGCCTTCGAGTACTCAGGGACCCAGGACTCCACTCGGGAATCCAGCGAAAATCTTTCGCAGAAGGAAATCACCAGCCGAGTGGCTGAGCTCTTCGCTCCAGGCGCGGAGATAGATCACGCAGACTGCCCGGCTACGTCCCATCTGACGTATTTACCACCAGCGGTAAGGAGAAGATCCTCCTCGACTCAACCGCGGTCTTTTAGGATGATACCGAAATTGATGTAATCTGATATATTCGCAGGGACGCGAGGCCTTCTTCTCCACCCCTCCGGTCCCAGAAGCTCCACATCCCAAGGAGGCACCACGCAAACGCCCTGCGGAGGGTTCGACGAGTGCTCCTCCCGCCAAGAAAAGCAAGGGGGGTCACTTCAGGGGATTCGGACGACGATGGCGACGATGACAACGTCCCGCTCCTACGCCGCCGCCACCCCGCAACGAGATCGCCATCTGCCCAGACGGGGCAGCCACAAAGCCCTCCGCCTTCTCAGTCCGCTGACCCAGCGGCCGCGTCGGGGGTAGAGAAACCTCCCAGCTTGGGCCCGAGTGGCTCGGGCGTCCAACTTGGGTTTAAGTCTTTCATGTCTTCACAGAGGTATTTCCTCATGCCATTTTCCCTTCACAATTTGCAAGGAATACGTATCTTGAATAATCTCCAAATGTTTTCAGAAAACCAGGTGTCGATGACGAGCAGCCAAACTCTCAAGGCAGCCAGGTACCTGCCTCGGTGCCTCCAAAGCCCGACTGCCAAGCCAAGCCCCAATCTGCTGAGGACTCGACTCGGCATGGCACATCCCACCAAGACTCCGATCCATCTCCTGCCACTCATCGATCCTCAGCGACGAAGGGGAAAGTCCCAGCCCCGGCTCCAGGGAGCTTGGAACCAGAAATCGAGTAGATTCATCGCCCCTCTGTCAAAACTCATGCTCCGCCCCTCCGACTGAAGTGGAGGAAGGAGATGGAGGGTTGCGAGGTCGATGATGGGCAAGAGGCTGAAGAGTGGGAACTGCTGGACAATATGGCCGCGGCTCAAGCCATGATATACAAGGTAAAACCTTTCCATGCCTTGAATCCTCGCTTTGCATAAGGAAGTCGTGCTAATCTCCCTCTCATCTTCATGCAGCGCATGAAAGAAAGGTCGAGGCAAAAGTCTGTATGCATGGAGAAAACAATGGGCGAGCTGAAGACCCGCGATGAGTATGACAACGCGCTGTACGCTGCCAAGTCGCAGTATCGTGGCCGGATCGAAGAACTCCAGCGAGAAGTCACTGAACTCCGATTCCGCCACGTAGAAGAGTCCAACACCATCCGAGGTATAAATCCCGAATAGGCCTAAACCTTCACCAAAATAATGCTCCTTGGATGATGATCCTTGAGACTTGCCTTCAAATGTAGCGCTGGTGGCGAGGCAGAAGGCCCTGGAGGAGAAATCGGCCAAAGAACTAGAAGGTAACTCTCCACCATTGACTCTACCTGGCACAGCCTCGCGCGATCCGATTGGTTCGTCTCATCCGACTGATTATGCAGAATGTCCGCAGAAGTCCAGGGCGCAATTTCAAGTTCTCGAGGAAGAAGTGAGGACCGCCCATGAGCTCCGCCGCTGTGCTTTAATAGGGATAGTTCCGATGCTCCAAAGCCTTTATCCTGAAGAAGAGCGGCCGACTGATTCTGACCTCCTGGTGGCCAGCCTTGGTGATGTTCCTGAGCGGATCAAGGTCTTCATGCGAGAGGCAGCCGTAACGTGCACTAGCCAAGGCCTCGCGATCGCAAAGTCTAACTTCCCAAGCCTAGACATCGAGGCTGTGAAGGAAGGATTTGCATGTACCGAGGAGAAGGCTTGTGCTCTACTGGATGAAGTCCGCCCCACTGCTACCCATATTGTAGATCACTTGGACTTGTAGATGTATCTGTAATAGAAACACTTGATCGATCCTAAATACTGGTGATCTGGTTTATCCGAATAGTACGCTTTATCCTTTTTCGTGAAACGCATCCGCCGACTGGTCCAGCCCCTGAGTGCCGGGAATTAGCACTTGGCTTTCTCCCCATGCAACTACGGAGTAGCTAAACGTTGTCATTGGGATATATAAGCGCCATTACTCAAGAATTTTTATAATATCCAAATTTGATCAACACATGTAAAAAGAAAACAACTTTTATTAATGAGATAGGGTGAGGTTGACTCCGCACACTATTTAGTGTAGCCCCCAACTTACTGCTTGGCCGTTTACGACCAAGTAGCAAGTCAAAAGAAGGGAACGAATTACATGCTGCTTGAATACAAAACTTTTAAGGATAAAAACGACGTAGTTGCTCGATGTTCCAGGTGTTAGGCACTTCAGATCCATCTTCGTGATGTAGCCAGTAAGCCCCCGGGCGGGTCACTTCAGCGATCACATAGGGGCCTTCCTAGAGAGGGGAGAGTTTATGCTCGTGCTTCTGATTCCTTCAGAGGACCAGATTTCCCTTCGAGAACGCACGGCCCCGTACGTTGCGCTGATGGTAGCGACGCAGGCCCTGTTGGTACTTTGCCGACTGGATCATTGCTGCTTCCCTGGCTTCCTCGAGCCGATCGAGGTCTTCATGTCTTGCTGTGTCCGACTAGTTATCGTCGAAACCGGCGACCCGAGGGGACCGGAACTTCAATTCAGTCGGGAGGACCGCCTCCGAGCCATTGACTAGGAAGAAGGGTGTCTGCCCGGTTGCTCGACTTGGGGTCGTTCTGAGCCCCCAGAGTACGGAAGGCAACTCCTTAACCCAGCGCGTAACGTATGGCTTCAGACGATCAAAAATTCTGACTTTAAGCCCTTGTAGCACCAATCCGTTGGCTCGCTCAGCCTGCCTGTTGCTCCTTGGATGAGCCACCGAAGCATAGCAGATCTTGATGCCCAACTCCTCGCCCCAATCTTGAAATTCACTGCTTTTGAACTGAACGCCATTGTCGGTGATGATGCGATTGGGTACGCCAAAACGCACGACGATGTCCTGGAAGAACTCGCGCGCCTTGGTAGCCGTGATTACTGCAACCGGCTTGGCTTCGATCCATTTGGTAAACTTGTCGATGGCGACGAAGAGATGAGTGAATCCGCCTTGTGCTCGCTTGATGGGGCCCACCATGTCCAGATTCCAGACGGTGAAGGACAAAGAGATTGGAATTGTTTGTAGATCCTGCGCTGGCATGTAAATTTGTCGTGCAAAGAACTGACACCCGTCACATCTGCGTACTATGTCTTCCGCATCCGTGACCGCGGTTGGCCAGAAGAATCCTTGCCGATAGGCTTTGCCCACTAGGGTGCTAGCTACTGCGTGGTGCCCGCATTCTCCCGAGTGGATCTCGTTTAGTAGATCTCTGCCTTCTTGCTCTGATATGTAACGCCTTAGTACCCCAGAACTGCTTTTTCTGAAAAGCTCGTCCCCGACTACCTTGTAGCTTTTGCTTCGGCGTGTAATGCACTCAGCTAGGCTTCAACCTTCCGGCAGCTCATCACAAAGAAGATAATCTAAGTAAGGCTACGTCCTCCCGGGGTTGATCGATAATACCTCTGCATCGGGTTCTGATTGCTTCTCTTGATGTTCTCCCGGTGCAGGTGGCTGCTTGATGGACAGCGCGCGTAGTTCCTAGACAAAAACACTAGTCGGGACTTGGGCCCGAGTGGATCCCATCCCCGCTAACTCGTCCGCTGCTTCGTTGTCGCGGCGGAGCACATGTGTAAGCTCCAATCCGTCGAACTTGTCTTCTAGCTTTCGTACCTCCTGACGGTAAGCCGCCATGCTGTCGCCAATACAAGACCACTCCTTTTGCACTTGGTTGACCACGAGCTGGGAATCCCCACGTACCAATAACCACTTGACACCAAGCGATATGGCGACGCGTAGCCCATGGATGAGTGTCTCGTACTCGGCGGCGTTGTTGCTGATGGGAAACAATATCTGGAGGACATAACGTAGCTTCTTTCCAGTCGGTGATATGAGCAAAATCCCAGCCCCTGCGCCGCTGAGCTTGAGGGAACCATCAACGTACATTGTCCAGTATTCGAGATTCTTCTTTGCTCCTGGGGTCTGAGCCTCCGTCCACTCAGCGATGAAATCAGCCAACGCTTGAGATTTGATGGCTAGTCGAGGCCTGAACTTTATTTCAAATGCTCCAAGCTCGACTGCCCACTTTGCAATCCTCCCAGTGGCTTCCCGATTGACCACCAAAATTTCATGCTCTTGAAAATAATGCTTAAGCTTCCGCGATGTGAGTAACACAGCATACAGAAGTTTTTGAACTTGTGGGTACCTTATTTTAGATTCGCCCAATACTTCACTGACGAAGTAGACGGTACGCTGTACCTTCTGGAGGGAGCCCTCCTCATCTCGTTCGACCACTAAGGCGCTGCAGATGACGTGAGTTGTTGCGCCGATGTAGAGTAAGAGGGGCTCCTGGGGCATGGAAGGGACCAACACCGGAGGTATGGTGAGGAATCTCTGTAGATCTTCAAAGGCTTCCTGTGCTTCCGCTGTCCACTGAAAATCGTCTTGTCGGCGTAAGAGCCTAAAGAAAGGCATGCCTCGCTCCCCGAGTCGGGAAACGAATCGGCTGAATGCCACGATGCATCCAGTGAGCTTCTGCACATCCTTCTGATTGGTCGGGGGTTTCAGCTTGATGATAGCGTTGACCTTCTCTAGATTGGCTTCGATCCCCCGGTTGGAGATGTTGAATCTGAGTAGTTTACCAGACGGAACCCCAAAAACACACTTCTCTGGATTTAGCTTCATCTGATAGGCCCTTAGGCTTTTGAATGTCTCGGTCAGATCTGTTGTGAGGTCCCCTCTGGATTTTGTTTTTATGACGACGTTTTCGACGTATGCCACCACGTTACATCCGAGCTGAGTGTGAAAACACCTCCACGTTGCGTCCGAGCTGAGTGTGAAAACACCGCTGTATAGCGCGCTGATAAATCGCGCCAGCGTTTTTCAGCCCGAATGGCATTGTAATGTAGCAGAAAGCACCAAAAGGCGTTATAAACAATGTCTTGATGCAATCCTCCTCCTTCAGACTGATCTGATGATAGCTTGAGTAGGCGTCCAGAAAACTCAAGAGCTCACACCCGACAGTAGAATCCACCACTTGATCGATTCGGGGAGCCCAAAAGGATCCTTGGGACATGCTTTGTTGAGGTCCGTGTAGTCGACACACATCCGTCATGTCTTGTTTTTCTTCTGCACCAGGACCGGATTGGAGAGCCACTCGGGGTGATACACCTCCTTGATGAACCGTACCGCCAACAATTTGGTGATTTCGCTCCGTATGGCGTCCTTCCGATCTGGAGCAAATCTTTGTAAGCGCTGCTTGATGGGCTTCGCCTTTTCATTGACGTGGAGAGAGTGCTCGATCACCGCCCTCGGAACACCAGGCATGTCCGAAGGCCTCCAAGTGAACACATCCTAGTTGGCCCGGAGGAAAGTGACGAGCGCGTCTTCCTCTTTGCTATCGAGCCCTGTCCTAATCACGGCCGTCTTGGCCGGATCAGACGGGTCCAACAGAATCTTCTTGGTTTCTTCGGCTGCTTGGATGGATGTTTTGTCCTACTTCTTGGTGGGGATGCGACCTCCAGCCGGATCTTCTCCATCTCAGTAGATGAGTCCAGTGCCTGCGCCATCTCACAGCTTTCGCTGTCGCAGAGTAGGGACTGTTTAACGTCACCAGGGAGGGTGATTACACCATTGGGACCTGGCATCTTTAAGACGAGATAAGTGTAGTTGGGAACACCCATGAATTTAGAAATCCCCGGCCTTCCCAAGATGGCATGATATGCCGTCTCGAAATCAGCCACTTCAAAGCTCAGACTCTCGGTCCCATAGTTGTCCTTGGTCCCAAACGTGACGGGCAAAGATATCTGTCCGAGTGGTATAGCGGACGTCCCGGGGATTACCCCGTGGAAAGGAGATGATCCCTGCCGTAGCTCGGAACGAGGAATATTCATCTAGTCCAGGGTCTTGATAGCGAGATCTGTCCGAGTGGTACTGCGGACGTCCTGGGGATTACCCCATGGAAAGGGGATGACACCTGCCGTAGCTTGAAACGAGGAATATTCATATGGTCCAGGGTCTTGACGAAAAGGACATTGATCCCGCTCCCGCCATCGGCCAGAACCCTCTTGAGTTTGCATCCTCGCACGACCAGATCTAGCACCAGAGGATACCTCCCAGGGAAGGCGATCCGATCCGGGTGGTCCGATCGGTCGAAGGTGATGGGCACCTCGGACCAGCGCAAGTACTTTGGAGTTGTGGGCATGATAGCATTGATCTCCCGAGTGGTAAGCTTTTGCTTCCGCTTGGACTCGTACGCATCAGAGCCCCCGAAGATGTAGTTATTCTCGCGCTCAGCGTCCTGGTAATCTCCATCGGGTTTCTTTCCTTGACCGCCCTTAGCCGACTGGTTCAAACTCTCGGCGAACTTCTGCAAAATAAGACAGTCCTTGGCAGAGTGTTTTCCTCGAGGATGGAAGGGACATACCGAATCCATCACTTTTTTGTAGTTGTTGTCGTTGGGGGGTTTAGGTCGATTGCGCTCTATATCGGCGACCATCTTGTCCCCCTTTCGCTTCTTGTCTTTGGGTTTGCCTTGCTCGTCATTAGGCTTCTTCTTGGGGCGTCTGTCGTTGCCTCCACGATGATTCGCGATGGCCTCGGCTTCGGCCTCCTGATCCGCCATCATGAACATGTCCTTGAGATTACGCGGGGGGTCCCGGGTCATCTGTCTAGTTAACTCCTCGGATTTGCATCCGGCGAAGAAGGCATCGATGACGGTCTGCTCCGAAACGTCCCGGATCTCGTTCTTCTTCTTGGTGTAGCGCTTGATGAACTCGCAAAGAGTCTTGTTCTTGCGCCTGTGTAGCTGTCCAATCTCCCATCTCCCCGCGGGCCTTTCATGGGTCCCTTGGAAATTGGCGATGAACTGCTCCTGGAGGTCGTCCCAAGACTCGATAGAGTTCTCCGGGAGTCCCGTCAGCCAGGTCTGGGCGGTTGGGGTCAAAGCGACCGGCAAGTAGTTTGCCATGACGTTCTCATCACCTCCTGCCGCGCTGACTGCTAAGGTGCAAACCCGCAGCCAGTTCTTTGGGTCCCTCTCGCCATCGAACTTGTCGATGCCTCTGAGGTTGAAACCATCCGGCCAAACCACTCGGCGAAGATCCAGGGGTAAAGGCCTGAATCCCCTCCAACGGTCGTGGCCGCCTCCGCCTCGGGGATTTGCTGCGACGCTCCCGACGTGGGTCTTGGCGTTGCTCGTGACGGTGGTCGCGCCGACTAGCGGTGCTCTCGGCTTGGTCATCGTTGCGGCGGCTTTGATGGCCACGAGAGTTCCGCTCACCGTTGCTGCGCCGCCGCCGCTTGGCTTCAATGCCTTGACGTAAATCATGGGCAGGCGGTTGGTGGGAATCGCTAGCCGCTGAGGCACGATCCCGGTTCCGATTGCGCGTAGATCGACTGCGAGCCAAGGCGGTTGGAGCCGGCATTGCCTCGTTTTGCTGTATGGCAGCCATCTCCACCATGGCCGTCACTCGGGCGAGGGCTTGGACACATGGGCAGCCTTCTGGAAGTTGCGGCGCGATAGTCTCGAGGTGAGTCTTTGAAGCGATGACATTCGCCTGGGGAGTGTTCTAGACTTCCTGGTCCCTCAGCTTCACCGCGCGAAGTTCGTTTTGGACGTCGCGGCCGCATACGCGAAGTTGACGTATACGATCTTGGTTCTCCCCTTGGCGAGGATCTGGGTTTGCGCCTGTGTCTGTGGCGGTCTCCTCATAAGCAACAATCGGAGAGGAAGAGTGATGATCCCCTGCTCCAAGGACAAAAACTTCTCGGTAGTTGCAAATTTCAGCGCTACCATCAGACTCGGAGTCAGAAGTGGAGAGGCTTACTTGTTCGCTCTGTCCAATGGGTTGGCCACCTTTGATGACACCCACAAACGTAGATGAATCTGATCCGAGTGGATCAGGTGCGCTCGCCGACACGTTATCTCTCATCCAAATCTCAGATGAGATTCGTGCGGAGGCCGCAGCGAAGCTCTCGAGTCTGGAGGGAAATCCAGCCGAAGGCACTGTGTTGTTATTGGGCGGAATACGATCCACGCCCATGCGGTTGAGCCCACCGAGTCCTTTTTCGTCTTCCTCGGGAGGAGGTGCGAAGGCGAACAGCGAAGGGGTCAATCCGCTAAAGGCGCTTGCTAAATTCTCCGAGCCAAAAGGCAATGGGTCACATTGATTGCGCGCGCCTTCTTGTGAAGGAATCTCTCCAGGAGGAGAGAGGTAGAGATTGCCGATGCCATCGGCGATGAAGTCCAGGGTGCCGAATCGAAGGGATTGCCCGAGCTCCAGGGCGATGTGCGGCGATCTCCAAGGAGCCATCTAACTTGAGAGATGATCATGACGCTGCCCCCCTACCTGGCGCGCCAACTGTCGACTGGTGACTAACTGGGGGGTCACCGCCGGCAATGAATTTGTATGAGGGGACGCTAATCAAGAACTAAGCTAGATGATCACACAAGACAAGGGTTTATACAGGTTCAGGCCCTCCACGGAGGTAATACCCTACTTCCTGTGCTCTGCGATTATATGGTGGATCAAGATGCGGCTTGCAAGATGATGCTATGATGATTCTGTGTGTGTGTCTATGGCCTCTACCCCCTCCCTTTATATAGTGCAGGGGGAGATAGAGTTATAGGATAGCACGTGGTACACGGTAGCTAATTTTGTTATGCTGTTACATGTCATGCATGTGTTGATCTGCTAATTACATGGAGATAGATTATATCCTCGCGAACTTCCTTGGAGCCCAAGGCGCATGTAGCCCGAGTGGTCTTTATCCCTGGCTGGCCGACTTGGATCGCCCCCTATCTGCTCCCTTATGGACCTTCTAGAGGATACCCGGGGCCCATATAGTCCACAAGGTGGCATCCCTTCAGGAGGAAGGGGACGTTCCCGCCAAGAAGCAAGCCAAAACATCCATCCAAGCAGCTAAAGAGACTAAGAAGATTCTGTTGGACCCGTCTGATCCGGCCAATATGGCCGTAATTGGGACAGGCTCGACAGTAAATAGGAAGACGCGCTCGTCACTTTCCTCTGGGGCAACCAAGATGTGTTCGCTTGGAAGCCTTCGGACATGCCTGGTGTTCCGAGGGCGATCGAGCACTCTCTCCACGTCGACGAAAAGGCGAAGCCCATCAAGCAGCGCCTACGAAGATTCACCCCAGATCGGAAGGACGCCATACGGAGCGAGATCACCAAATTGTTGGCTGCTCGGTTCATCAAGGAGGTGTATCACCCCGAGTGGCTTGCGAATCCGGTCATGGTGCAGAAGAAAAACAAGACATGGCGGATGTGTGTCGACTACACGGACCTCAACAAAGCGTGTCCCAAGGATCCTTTTGGGCTCCCCCGCCTCAACCAAGTGGTGGATTCCACCACACCACCGGGTGCGAGCTCTTGAGTTTTCTGGACGCCTATTCGGGCTATCACCAGATTACTCTGAAGGAGGAGGATTGCATCAAGACGTCGTTTGTCACGCCTTTTGGTGCTTTCTGCTATATCACAATGCCATTCGGGCTGAAAAACGCTGGCGCAACTTATCAGCGCACCATACAGCGGTGTTTTCACACTCATCTCGGACGCAACGTGGAGGCATATGTCGAAGACGTCGTCGTGAAAACAAAATCCAGATGGGATCTCATAACAGATCTGACCTAGACGTTCAAGAGCCTAAGGGCATTTCGGATGAAACTAAATCCCGAGAAGTGCGTTTTTGGGGTTTCGTCTGGTAAACTACTCGGATTCATCATCTCCCAATGGAAGATTGAAGCCAATCCCGAGAAGGTCAACGCCATCATCAAGATGAAGCCCCCGACTAATCAGAAGGATGTGTAGAAGCTCACTGGATGCATCGTGGCACTCAGCCGATTCGTTTCCCGACTCGGGGAGCAAGGAATGCCTTTCTTTAAACTCTTACGCCGACAAGACGACTTTCAGTGGACAGCTGAAGCACAAGAAGCCTTCGAAGATCTAAAAAGGTTCCTCACCACGCCTCCGGTGTTGGACCCTCCCATGCCCAGGAGTCCCTCTTACTCTACATCGGCGCCACGACCCACGTCATCAGCAGTGCCCAGGTGGTTGAACGAGATGAGGAGGGCTCCCTCCAGAAGGTACAACGCCCAGTCTACTTCGTAAGCGAGGTATTGGGCGAATCTAAAACAAGGTACCCTCAAGTTCAAAAACTTCTGTATGCTGTGTTACTCACATCGCGGAAGCTTAAGCATTATTTTCAAGACCATGAAATTTCGGTGGTCACTTCTTTCCCGCTTGGTGACATACTCCATAATCGGGAAGCTACTGGGAGATTGCAAAGTGGGCAGTTGAGCTTGGAGCCTTTGAAATAAAGTTCAGGCCTCGACGAGCCATCAAATCCCAAGCGTTGGTCGATTTCGTTGCCGAGTGGACGGAGGCTCAGACCCCAACAGCAAAAGAGAATCTCGAGTACTGGATGATGTACTCTGATGGTTCCCTCATGCTCAGCAGCGCGGGGGCTAGGATTTTGCTCATTTCGCCGACTGGAAAGAAGCTACACTACGTCCTCCAAATATTGTTTCCCGTCAGCAACAACGCCGCCGAGTACGAGGTGCTCATCCATGGGCTACGCGTCGCTATATCGCTTGGCGTTAGGAGGTTAATAGTACGCGGGGATTCCCAGCTCGTGGTCAACCAAGTTCAAAAGGAGTGGTCTTTTATTGGCGACAGTATGGCGGCTTACTGTCAGGAGGTACGAAAGCTAGAAGACAAGTTCGACGGACTGGAGCTTACACATGTGCTCCGCCGCGACAACGAAGCAGCGGACGAGTTAGCGCGGATGGGATCCACTTGGGCGGAAGTCCCGACTGGTGTTGTCGTCCAGGAACTACGCGCGCCGTCTATCAAGCTATCGTCTGCACCGGGAGAAGATCAGGAGAAGCAGCCAGAACCCGATGCAGAGGTACTATCAATTAATCCCGGGTGGACTCAGCCATACTTAGATTATCTTCTTCGTGATGAGCTCCCTGAGGATCGAAGCCTTGCCAAGTGCATTACACGCCGAAGCAAAAGCTACAATGTAGTCGGGGACGAGCTTTTCGGAAAAAGCAGTTCCGGGGTACTAAGACGTTGCATATCAGAGCAAAAAGGCAGAGATCTACTCAATGAAATCCACTCGGGGGAATGCGGGCACCACGCAGTAGCCAGGACCCTGGTGGGCAAAGCCTATCGGCAAGGATTCTTTTGTCTAACCACGGTCATAGACGCCGTAGACATAGTACACAGATGTGACGGGTGTCAGTTCTTTGCACGATAAATTCACATGCCAGCACAGGATCTACAAACTATTCCGATCTCTTGGGCCTTCGCCGTCTTGAATCTCGACATGGTGGGCCTCCTCAAGCGACCGCAAGGCGGATTCACACATCTCTGCGTCGCCATCGACAAGTTTACCAAGTGGATAGAAGCCAAGCCGGTTGCAATTATCACGGCCGTCAAAGCACGCGAGTTCTTCCGGGACATCATTGTGCGTTTTGGCATACCCAATCGCATCATCACCGACAATGGCGTTCAGTTCAAAAGCAGCGAATTTCAAGATTGGGGCGAGGAGTTGGGCATCAAGATCTGCTATGCCTCGGTGGCCCACCCAAGGAGCAACGGGCAGGTTGAACGTGCCAACGGATTGGTTCTACAAGGGCTTAAAGCCAGAATCTACGATTGCCTAAAGCCGTACGCTACACGCTGGGTCAAAGAGTTGCCTTCGGTGCTCTGGGGGCTTAGAACGACCCAAAGTCAAGCGACCGGGCAGACACCCTTTTTCCTGGTCTATGGCTCGGAGGCGGTCCTCCCGACTGAATTGAAGTTCCGGTCCCCCCGGGTCGCCGGTTTCGACGATAACCAGTCGGATGAAGCAAGACATAAAGACCTCGATCGGCTCGAGGAAGCCAGGGAAGCAGCAATGATCCAGTCAGCAAAGTACCAACAGGCCTGTGTCGCTACCATCAGCGCAACGTACGGGGCCGTGCATTCTCCAAGGGATATCTGGTCCTCTGAAGGAATCAGAAGCACGAGCATAAACTCTCCCCACTCTGGGAAGGCCCCTATGTGATCGCTGAAGAGACCTGCCCGGGGGTTTACCGGCTACATCACGAAGATGGATCTGAAGTGCCTAACACCTGGAACATCGAGCAGCTACGTCGTTTTTATCCTTAAAGTTTTGTATTCAAGCAGCATGTAATTAGTTCCCTTCTTTTGACTTGCTACTTGGCCGTAAACGACCAAGCAGTAAGTCGGGGGCTACACTAAATAGTGTGCGGAGTCAACCGCACCCTATCTTATTAATAAAAGTTGTTTTATCTTTTCATGTGTTGATAAAATTCGGGTATAATGAAAATTCTTGAGTAATGGCGCTTATATATCCCAATGACAACGTTTAGCTACTCCGTAGCTGCTTGGGGAAAAGGCCAAGTGCTAATTCCTGGCACTCGGGGGCTGGACTAGTCGGCGGATGCGTTTCACGAAAAAGGATAAGTGTACTATTCGGATAAACCAGATCACCAGTATTGAGGATCGATCAAGTGTTTCAATTACAGATACATCTACAATTCCAAGTGATCTACAATATGGGTAGCAGTCGGGCGGACTTCTTCCAGTAAAGCACAGGCCTTCTCCTCGGTGCACGCAAATCATTCCTTCACAGCCTCAATGTCTAGGCGGGGGAAGTTGGACTTTGCGATTGCGAGGCCTTGGCTGGTGCATGTTATGGCTGCCTCTCGCATGAAGACCTTGATCCGCTCGGGAACATCACCAAGGCGGGCCACAAGGAGGTCAGAATCTGTCGGCAGCTCTTCTTCAGGGTAAAGGGTCTGGAGCGTCAGGACTATTCCTATTAAAGCACGGCGGCGGAGCTTATGGGCGGTCCTCACCTCTTCGTCTAGAACCTGGATTTGCGCCCTGGTCTTCTGCCGATACTCTGCATAACCAATCAGATGAGACGAACCAATCGGGCTGCACGAGGCTGAGCCAGGGAGAGTCAGTGGTGGAGAGTTAACTTCCATCTCTTTGGCCGATTTCTCTTTGGCCGCTACGACTTCATCCTCCATGGCCTTCTGCCTCGCCTCCAGTGCTACATTCGAAGGCAAGTCTCAAGGATTATCATCCAAGGAGCATTATTTTGGTGAAGGTTTAGGACTATTCGAAATCTATACCGCGGATGGTGTTGGACTCTTCCACGTGGCGGAACCGGAGTTCAGTGACTTCTCGCTGAAGCTCTTCTATCCGACCGCGATATTGTGACTTAGAGGCGTACAACGCGTTGTCATATTCGTCGCGGGTCTTCAGCTCGCCCACTGTTTTTTCCATGCATATGGACTTTTGCCTCGACCTCTCTTTCATGCGCTGCATGAAGATAGGAGGGAGATTAGTAGGATTCCCTTATGCAAGGCGAGGATTCAAGGCATGGAAAGGTTTTACCTTATATATCACGGCTTGAGCCGCTGCCATATTGTCCAGCACTTCCCACTCTTCGGCCTCTTGCCCGTCGTCGACCTCGCAGCCCTCCATCTCCTTCCTCCACTTCAGTCGGAGGGGTGGAGCGTGAGCTTTGGCAGAGGGTCAAGGAATCTCCTCGATTTCTGGTTCCGAGCTTCCTAAAGCCGGAGCTGGGACATTCCCCTTCACCGCCGAGGATCGGCGAGTGGCAGAAGATGGATCGGAGTCTTGGCGAGGTGTGGCGTGCCGAGTCGAGTCCTCAGCAGATTGGGGCTTGACTTGACAATCGGACTTTGGAGGCGCCGAGGCTGGCACCCTGCAGCCACGCGAGCTTGGCGGCTCGTCATCGTCAACTGGTTTTCTGAAAGCATTTGAAGATTATTCAAGACACACATCACCTGCAGATTGTGAAGGAAAAATACCGTAAGGGAATACCTCTGTAAAGACATAAAAGACTTGAACCCAAATCGAACTCCCGAATCACTCGGGTCTGAATTGGGAGGTTTCTCTGCCCCCGACGCGGCCACTGGGTCAGTGGACTAGGGAGGCGGAGGGCCTTGTGGCTACCACGCCTGGGCTGAGGGCGACCTCGTTGCTGGGTGGCGGCGGCGTAGGAGCGGGACTTCGTCATCGTCGTCATCCTCATCCGAGTCCCCTGAAGCGACCCCCTTGCCTTTCTTGGCTGGAGGAGCACTAGTCGAGCCGTCAGCAGGACGCTTGTGCGGTGCCTCCTTGTGATGTGGAGCTTCTGGGACCAGCTGGGTGGAGAAGAAGGCCTCGCGTCCCTACGAGTATATCAGATTATCTTAATTCCGGTATCAACCTAAGAACCGCGGTTGAGTTGAGAAGGATCTTTTCCTCACCGCTAGTGGTAAATATGTCAGGTGGTACGCAGCCCGGCAGTCTGCGCGAGCTATTTCCGAGCCTGGAGCGAAGAGCTTGGCCACTCGGCTGATGATTTCCTTTTGCGAAAGATTTTCACTAGATTCCTGAGCGGAGTCCTGGGTCCCCGAGTACTCGAAGGCGAGATGCACCATGTCCTTTATGGGCTGGACACGGCGCTGGGTGTAGTTCCAAACCACCCAATGCCAGTCAACCCAGCAGATTTAGCTCTGTGGAGAAGAACAAGAGGCTCCTCTACTTGGCCTCCTTCATCATCAGCGAGAGGAGAAGACCAGGAGGGATGGACTGTGGGGCACTCGCCGGAGAAGGAAGGGAGGGCCGAAGGAGAGTTGGCGCAGTAGAACCATTCTGAGTGCCAGCCCTTATTGGAAGTTCTCAAGGGAAGATCAAAGTAATTGAAATCCCGCGCCGCCGCCGGCCTTGGGAGAGTTCTTGTTGGGAAAAGGCTTGAGAAGGTAAAGGTATCTGAAGAGGTCGAAATGAGGTGCGATCCCCAAATAGGCCTCACAGATGTGAATAAAAATCGTAATTTGGAAGATGGAATTGGGGTTTAAATAGGAGACCTCAATCCCATAGAAATGCAACAATCCCCGGAAGAAAGGAGAGCAAGGAAGGCCGAAGCCGCGGAGAAAGAAGGATTCGAAGACCACTACCTCGTCGGAGCAAGGGGTGGGGCAGAATTCGCCGGCGGCGGCGCGCCAAGACACGAACCCTTCGGAAGGAAGCACGCCGAGGGAGACCAGCTTCTGTAGCCTCCGTTCGGTCGTGATGGACTTCATCCACTCCTTCCCGCTCTTAGCAGCCTTTGGGGCGGCGGGCGATGGTGGAGCCATTGCGGATCGGAGACGGTAGCGGCCGAGATTGCGACGGAGAAGAACCCTAGCGACAGAGTTCGCTGGGAGAAGCTAACAGACTGGCGCGAAAAGTGGGCGAGATGACATAATTTTGTACCCCTGTTCCTAACTTGTCGCAACGAGTAGCGTTTCGCATTCTGGGCCGAGCCTTAGTCTAGTGCTGGATGCAGCCTTTTTGAGAAGGGCTCAACAACCACTCGGCTGGCCGAGTGGCTCCTTCCGAGAGGTCTGCGTTAAGCGTCGAGTGCCGGCCTAGGAGCGGGCATCCTAACTACTCGGATGAAGCAATGCTGCGGATTCGAGATCAAAACAAGAAGAAGCAGCGTCGCAGATTCAAAATTAAAGCGAAGAGAAAGACATCAAGATTTCCAAAAGATATTCATTAAAAGGCACTTGGGCCTAATTACAATTCTCCGTGGTACAACACATCGAGCTAAGGCTCGTCGCTGGCTCGCAGAGGGGCAAAAGAAGAAGCCGCCCGGCGGGAGGACATCAGTATACCCGGTCGGCGAGGAGGGCTGCGACCAATGCGTCCTTGAGGAGGAAGCGCACCTTGTGGAGTTGCGGGAATCCGTGGATCAGAACCCTAGTGGATTCTTCCGCGTGGATCTTCGCCTTCATCAGGGCTGTCGGTATAATAAATACCGGGGTGTAAAGAGTCCGTAAGAAGATAGGGCGAGGGCCCCACACGTCAGGCGGACGACCAGACCCCAGCGTGTGGGCGAGCCCCTCAAGCGCCGGGGGAGGGCCCCACACGTCAGGCGGGCGACCAGACCGCAGCGTGTGGGCGAGCCCCTCAGCGAGCGTGAGAGGCCCCTCACTGTCAGGTGGGGCCCGCGCAGTAGGAAGCGTCCTAAGGGAGTCTTCTGGGCGAAGGCTCTCCTCTGCAGTGAAGGACAGGCGTATTAAATGTGACATCACGCGCGGATAGACAGATGAAGAGATGATTACCGCCACAGTGACCTCTGCGGGTCTGATCAACTGTCACTGTGGCGTAGCGGAATTGACCGGCAGAGAGAGAGAGTTTGCCATCATTGAGCTGGCCGCCCACGTCAGAAGGAGCGAGCTGGGCCCCACCCGCACTCTCACCGGCGTGTCTGCGCGGGTCAGAGGCCACTTGCGAAGCACGCGAGGACGGCGCCATACGGCACAGTAGCAGCACGTTTTCTCCTCTCTTGTCCCGTCTTTTTGTCTTATCAGTGTACTGAGAGCACTGTACTGCCTACCCCTCTCGGCTCTCTCCGCCAGCGCATGGCTTGTATAAAAGGGGAGGAGAGAGGTCGAGGAGGGGGTTCGAGTTCCAGGTGCAAGATTCCGAAGCATTCTGTAACCGCATTATACACAACCACAACACGAAAAGAGCTAAGGCTCGGCAGGAGTAGGACTGTTACCCGCGAGGGGGTCCGAACCTGGGTAAACCCTGTGAGTTGCTCCTCGTCGTGCCCGACGCTCAAATCGAACCGAGCTCGAGCTGATCGGCTAGCAGGATAAGAAAATCTGATCGGGGTGTGATCCGCAGTGGTTGAGCGGTGATCACGCCGTCAGTCGTGATCCCCAAGAATTGGAGTTTACCTTATCTATCGAGAGATGTATTTGGCATGGTACGAGTTTGTTACGTATTCGTAGTTAGCCCGGCCCGATTCTCCTCCTGTAGGTCGGTTCCTCAACACTATATAAACAGGGCCCCTACGGCGTGTAGAGGGGCCAAGAGATTTCGAATCATAGCATATCGATTCCTTGTACACCCATATTGTCGCTGAGACCTGTTCGTCTCATCGAGTTTCGTTTTGTAATCCTCTTTGATATAAAGAAAGGCTGGACGTAGGGCTATTATCTCTCCCGAGAGGCCTGAACCAGGATAAAAACCCTGTGTCTCCCTGTTCGTCGCTGGTTGCTGTTCGTGTTGTTCGGCGTGTCTCCTATCTCCCTTTCTTAAGAACCTGAGTTGACTTGAGATCGATATC
>SPJY01033140.1:547323-579460 GCA_005191435.1 Raddia distichophylla | reverse complement strand
CCCATATGCCATTTCACCCCCTTCTCCCCCTTTTCACCTATTTTCCACCATTTTCTCCCCCTTTTCACCCTTCTCCTCCAAGTCCGACGGGCGAGGCTGCGGCGGCGGCGGCGATGGCGACGAGCTCGAGGCGGCGCGACGGCGATGAGCTCGACGCCTGCGAGCTCGAGACGGCGGCAACGACGACGAGCATGGCTGCGGCGAGCTCGAGGCGGACGCGGCGGCGGCGGCGAGCTTGAGGCGGACGCAGCGGCGGCGGCGATGGCGACGAGCTCGAGGCGGTGCGGCGGCGACGAGCGCGACCGCGGTTGCAATGGCGACCAGCAGTTGCGGCGGAGGACGGCAGCGGACCTCCTCGGCGACGGCTGAGCTCGTCAGCGAGCTCAGGGCGGCGGCGGCCGGAGTTGGGGAGGTGGCGGCGAGCTTCCATGGTGGAGGCGGCGGCCGAACCTGGAGGAGAAGATGAAAATGGGGAGCTCGATGTGGAAAATTGTGGAAAATAGTGAGAAAATGGTGAAATGGGGTGAAAATGGCATAAAAATTGTGGGAGCTCAGTTGGGGGTGGCAAATTGGGGATGGCACTGTGCGGGGTGGCAAATAGAGGGGGGACATTGTAGGGGGTGGCAAATAAGCAATTTTCTCAAAAAGGAAGGAAGAGAGGGAGAAATAGAAGAAAAGAAAAGGGAAAAATATGAAGGGGAAAGGAGAGGTGTTAGTGGCTGCTCAATGGTGCTTCAATATGGCCACTAATCCAAGTAAAAACTGCTAGTACCTTGTTTTGATGACCATCAATGGGCAAATGGGCACTAGGAAGGAGTTTCCATGGAATTTAGGCAAGCACAGGAAGTTTTAGAAACGGCTACGCAGCAATAGAGAGAGAGGGGCTGCGCATAGTGAAGAGAGAGAAAGGGCAAGGAGAGAGAAAGAAATGAAGAAGGTGGACGACAAGTGGGTCCAAAGGGAAAGTGAAAAGAATTAGATAAGAAAACGGATAATTAATAGGGGCAAATCAATATAATATAAGAAAAATATATTTCTCTTTCCTTCCCAAATAATTTAACAAATAAAATTATTGAAGATAAAATATATATTTTATTTCTGGAAAGGCCTTCAGGGGAAATCCTTCGATCATAAATCTAAATTAAATATGTTTTTTTTAAGTAACATAATCATTTTTATGTTTAATTTTTTGCGCACAAATTTTTATTTTATGCAGATGTCATGCATCATTTTTATTTTTCATAAAAATGAGGATGTTACAGTATGTAAGATAGCTTACCATGAGTGGAGGTTTCTAAGTGCCTTATACATGAAGCTTAACACCTGTGGAGATAAACAAGAGGCAATGAAAGTCAAAGAACATGCATGTTAGCATGAAGCATATGATGAAATGCAGAAAGATCCAAACCTCCAAGGTTACACATCGCAAAAAAGGACAACCTAGAAATCGAGAATGAAACCCCAAAAGCAATAAAAGCATACCTATGGAGCAATAAGAGGAAATCACTAGGGCAACACACTTACTTGCAAAACCTGTCATGAGTGAGTACCTTGAGAGGGAATGAGGTCCACTACTTGTGAAGGACAGAGATATGCCTCAGGATTCCTTGTGGAATAAGAATCAAATTAAGGAGAGGAAGGCCCATGTCCACAACATAGTCCAAATCACCTCCACAAGGCAAATATCAAGTTCTCGTGCTAGTCTTAAGTGAATCATACCAAAAGAAAGGCAATGAACACTTAGAGACATCCTCCCATAGTCTTGACACAATTTCGGCACAAGAAGGGCAAAACCATCACAAAACATCCATTCATTAGCAATTCTGTAAGTGCAAGTGACCTTGTAAGTGATTTTGATGATTAATGACAAACACATTTAATGACAATACTTGGTTTAATACTTATTTAATGACATACTCAAATATGCTTATTGTTATGAGGCTAATTTGATTATTGTCAAGATTGCTTTAGTCTCATCATATTTAGAGGAAAATTATATATGTCAAGTGAACAAACTATTCATTATAAAAGATACGTCTTATGCTAACCATTTCAATGAGACTAACACACTCGATTTTTTTATGTTCCGTAGTCTTATTTATGCAAATAAAATGGATTGCTAATTAAGGTATGCAACTCTTTTGTGTAAGCACATGTTATTGGTTGATTAGATTTATGCTAGTCATATCTTGCCGTATTTATTTGAGCATAAATATAATATGAACATGTTGCTTGCTCTATAAGATCTTTTATATTGCTATGTATTAGTGACCATCTTAATCGGTGCACTAGATAAACTTCACCATGTTTAAATGACATTGTGCATGTAAGCTTTTATGAATATTCTCACATGCACTTAATTTAGTGAAGTTTAATCTAGATTAGTTCACAAGTTCTCTCTTATTTCAAATATGAATTTGCACTTGTGTAAGTCATGATATTCTCATTAGCATCATTAAGTGAAGTTGTGTAAATCATCTATCTAGTGCATATAGATCAAACACGTATTTATGATGATACACTTAGTAGAGACCTTTATTATGCCAAGTGTTTCTACTTGTGTTGTGCTTCTTTACGTGAAACACTTGGACATTTAATCGCTCACGAATACCAAACTTATCCTTATTTATTGAGCTTTTGGAGTAATGTATTTCACGAGTGTTTCGAAAGAATTAGGTCCTATGAGTTTGAGTTTGAGGTTAAGTCAAGGTCAACAAGACGACGATGTCACCAAGAGTTGAGTACTAAGTCAAGGTCGATTTGGCGGGATGATCGTCAAGGAGGATGATCGAGTCTCATGAGGTGAATCAAGTTAAGGTTGATAAGACGAAGACGTTATGAATATTTAGTAAATGTCATCATGCATAATACATCATGGGTGCTTAAGACTAACAACATCGTTGAACCTCAAAATGAAGAAAGAAGACGGCAAGTGGTTTCTCCTAAAGCTTGTATGGCTTTATTTATAAGCTGAATCTAAGGATTGCCATACTATTAGGAGGGATGCAACGTTGAATGGTTCAGATATGTCTCAGGTGCTCAAGTGATCAATATTTGAGAGAGATCGAGCGAGAAGAGTGTTGGTGGTGTCAGAAAGTGAGAGTATTAGATCTTTCGTGGTTTCCTTTGTGGTTGCTGCTCCTATCCTTTATGATTTACGTAGTGAGACCTTCTGGGTTGTGTAGCTCTTGTTCTTAGCTTCCTGTAGAGCCTAAAATCATCGAAATCGGTATTCAGAGTCAAAAGTTACGTCCGTTTCCGTAAGGGGCCGTGTGCTGTCTATCGGACTATTCGATATATCAAACTATCCGATGCTTGGTCCGATCTACCCCTCTCTGTCTCATAGAACTAAAAATATCAGACTATCCGATATTTATATCGGACCATTCGATATGAATTTGATCTTTTGGTGTTGTATCTGGTTTGAACCTCCCTAGAATTATTTCAGGACCTCAAAACTAGCAGTTACTCCAAGTTTCTGTCACTTTCATATCAGACTATCTGATGTCATATCGGACTATCCGATAGTCACCTGAGTCAATCAACTAGTTGCTGCGTGAGGCTACTTATTGCCTCCCTCTTCCCCACGGGCAAGGTTTTGCCTTCCACACTATTTTTGAGCAGAACTTTCAAGCAACCTAGGGCTTCTTGCCCTTTCCACTCTAGATATAAGTGATTCTCTTTGTGAGGAGAGTTGGGACAGTGCGTGAGTGCTAAGTGAGAAGAAGTCGATATTTGAGCACTTGAGTTGATCTCCGAGTTCGTTCTTTGTGAGCATTTTTTACTCTTGGAGGTTGAGGACTCCTAGACGGCTAGGAGTCGACCATGAGCCACCGATGCTTTGTGTGGTGAGCCGTGCAAGTTTGCGAAGGCCGATTTCGCCTTCAGAAGGGAAGGAATCAAGGAGTAAAACAGGGGGCCGGGGGTCTTGGTACGACCTCGGTGAGGGAAAGGCTTGAAAGAGACCCGGGCTCAAGTGCGACCGAGCCTACCTCAACGGAGACGGAGGATCCCCTCAAGGATCCGAACTCCGGGAACAAATCTTCGAGTCTCCACCTCACTCTTGGTTTCCCCCTTGCCCTCTAGCTTGATTTACTTTGATTTGTGTTTATACTTGTTGTTGGTTAGAACCCTCGTGTGCTATTTGATTTTGAACTCTGTCTTGTGTTGCAGATTTGATTTTGGTTCAGGTGGTATCCTTGTTTCACCCCCTGGGGCATGACACAGTACATAAAGAGAGGCAAGGGCGTGACTTGATGACATCTAAGAAAATCCTAAGCTAATCATGACCCTAATCGCGTCATTAGCCCTAAGCCTCTCTACAACCCCAATCCGATATCGTGGGATCGTGCCAGAGCCTTCGGGAAGGCCGTCTACCGCAACCTACTGCTGGTCAGGTTCCGCATCGAGGATCTGAAGGGTACACGCTACTTCCGTACGTCTCTGGCGTCATCTACGGCTAATCGTCATCAATACTAATGGAATTACCTAATCAAGGTTAGTACTAATGTGTTCCGCTACTATTTGTGTTCATGCGATTGGGCAAGCAAAGTGATTATGACTCAATTAAGTTCTAACATTTGGTATGAGAGCATTCTTGCGCTAATCCTTGAACCCTAAGTTAGGAACTAATTTTGATTAGTGTCGACTACTAAGATCAAGTTTCTAAATTACTGATTAGCTCCTGATTGCATCGACTAATCATGTTAAGATTGGACCTTAAATTATGTCGGATTAAAACTAATGTTATATGTTTAAGCCTCGGTGCCGCATAAACATGCTCAAATTACAACCCACCTTCATGAATCAAATTAAAGAAGCCCAGAAAGGTGACAATGAAGTCCTTGAAATTAAAGAGAAGCTTAAAAAGGATAAGGCACCAGATTTTTCCATGGATGAAGGAGTACTCTGGTTTAAAAAGAGAATCTTCGTACCAAATAATAAATCCCTTAAAGAAGTCATTTTAAAAGAAGCTCATGAAAGCCCAATCTCTATCCATCCGGGAAGTACCAAAATTCATGCTGATCTGAAAACCACTTACTGGTGGACCGAAATGAAAAGAGACATTGTCGAGTATGTCGCCCTCTGTGACATCTATCAAAGAGTAAAGGCCGAGCATCAGAGGCCTGCTGGGCTGTTGCAACCGCTCAAGGTTCCTGAATGGAAGTGGGAAGAAGTGGGGATGGACTTCATTGTCGTGTTACCAAAAACTCAATCCGGCTATGACTCCATCTGGGTAATCGTCGATCGCCTCACTAAAGTTGCACACTTCATCCCTATTCGAACCACCTACACCAGAGGCAAGTTGGCCGAGTTGTACATGAGCAAGATGGTCTGTCTACATGAGGTGCCAAAGAAGATTGTCTCTAACCGAGGTACCCAATTCACCTCCAAATTATGGGGCAAGCTCCATGAGTCGCTTGGCACCCGTCTGAATTTCAGTACTGCCTTTCACCCTCAGACCGATGGCCAGACTGAAAGAGTTAACCACATCCTTGAGGATATGTTGAGGGCAAGTGCCCTAGCTAATCCAACTAGCTGGGATAAGCAATTGCCATATGCTGAGTTTTCCAACAACAACAGTCACCAATCGAGCATCCAAATGACACCCTATGAAGCCTTGTATGGAAGAAAGTGTCGTACCCCCCTATACTAGCAAGAGACCGGTGAGACAAAGGTATTTGGTTTGGATATCTTGCAAGATGTCGAAAAGCATGTGAAGCTAATCCAGCAAAGGCTGAAGGCAGCCCAGTCTAGGTAGAAAAGTTATGCCGACAATTGTCGGCGTGACCTAAAATTTGCCAAAGGCGATTTCGTGTATCTTCGGGTGTCCCCTCTCAAAGGCATGCGCAGGTTCCGTGTGAGTGGCAAACTAGCTCCAAGATATATTGGACCTTTTCAAATCTTAGCCCGAAGGGGCGAGGTGGCATGCCAGTTGGAACTACCTGAATATCTATCTGATGAGCATAGTGTGTTCCATGTCTCTCAATAAAGAAATGTCTCTGTGTGCTCGAAGAACAGTTACCATTGGATAAGGCGGATCTGCAGCCTGATTTGACACTTAAGGAATATCGGGTCAAGATTCTGGATGTGGCTGTACGCAAAACCCAGAGTAAAATGATTCGGTTTTGCCGTGTTCAGTGGAGTAACCATTCTGAGTCGAAAGCCAATTGGGAGCGTGAAGAGGACCTTCGCGCTGAGTTCCCGGAGTTATTTCACGAAGAATCCAAATCTCGGGGACGAGATTCACCTTAAGGGGGGAGGTTTGTAACATCCCAAATTTTAAACACAAATTTTGCACGTTAATTTTTCTAAAAGCATAGCATCAAGATAATTTAATGTTCATCTGCATCATGTCATAAGTACATTATTAATTAAATTGTCCACTTTGTGAATAAAAAGGTTTGTGCATTTTAAACTTTGTTAATGTTAACTCAACAAGAAAAATAAAAAAACTCTTTTAAATATTTTTGACCAACTGTGTAAATTTATTCCAGAGGAAGTTTTAATTAATGTTTAGAGGAGCAAGCTGAGGAGGAAATGTACCTCTTAATAAATCATCTTCTCTGTATTGGGCTACAACCATCTCCTTTCCCTTCATGCTAAGCACCACCTGTTAACTTCATCTTCCTCCCATGATTCTCTCTCTGTGCTCCCAAGTCTCTCTCTCTCTCTCTCCCCTACACTCTCCTCTGCGTGCGTTGCCTCAACCTGCTACCGTGCTACCTCTGCGCCATGCACGCTCACCTTTGCTGCCATAACTTGCTCTGCACCATTGTCGCTTGCCATTAACTACTCCACAGCTCCCGCTGTGTCGCCTATGCACATCCTGTGCCAACAGCGCCCTGGAGATTGTGCCCTGACCATGTCCTGTCCGCCGCACCGCGCCAACCGTCTGGCCTCGCCGTCGTTTCACCGCCATTGTGGATCAATGGCGGATGTCACTCGTTGTTTCCGCCCCTGTGCTCCCATGGTGGCTTGGAGGCAAAGCCGCAGCTTCCTCTCGCCTATAAATCAGGGCCCTGTGTCCCTCTTTCCCCTTGCCCAGAACCCTCCCGTGCCCGTACTTCTCTCCGATGAGCTCTGTTCGTTTTCATGGTGTTCTCTCACTTCGTCATCATGTCCTCACTCGCTCTTTCTCTCTCTCTCTCTCTCTCTCTCTAGGAGCATCGAAGGAGCCCGGAGCGTCATCGGAGCCAAGGTGCAAGCCGTCGCCGGTGCTCCTGTGGAGCCGCCTCGGTCCGTGGAGACCTCGTCGTCTACATTGCCGGCCTTCCACGAGCTTTCTCCGGGGCTGCTGCTCACTTATGTAGCTCCCTAGTGTCTCCTTGGTGTTGTTCTTAGTCTCGCCATGTCAAAACACTTCCGAACCATTGCACCAAGTCCTCCCATGGCTGCTGCACTAGCTAGCTATAGGAAGAAGAAGCAGTCCTGTAGCTTGTGTATAAATACGTGTACTCGGCGGCGGAACCATCGATCGGTGAAACCACAACTTTAGGTCTCTTTGGATGCGCTGAGTCGAGAGGAATCCATTTTTGCAGTCGGTTTGTGAAATGGAGGTCACCACAGCCGGCTAGCCGAGCTCCACCGAGATCCCATGGAGTTGCTGTACGTGCTGCATGTGTTGAAGAAGGGATTGCTTTGAGATTTTTGCTAGTGCTAGTGTGAGGGCAAGTGCCCCATTGGATAAGTGGAAACGTATTTGAGCAGAATACGTTTTCCAGTTTTGAAAGCGCACGCATAAATGTAAACAAAAAAATCAATAATTCTTAATTTCTACTAAGACTTGTAACAATAAAAACTGAGCTAATCATTTTACATTAAATAACAAGTAACGAATGATTTTAAAAAACTTTAGAAAAATGATGAAAAATATTATTTCGATGCATTTCATGTGCATGCATCACATTTCCACGCAGGTTTCTTTCATGCATTATTTTAAACAAAATCGCATAAAAATGTTTACCTGTCTGATGGATGATTGTACCATCTTGTATGTGATGTCCGTATGGTTAGGAGCTCAAGGAGCATTAGACCTGTCCGACGTCGCCGGTTGCTCCTACTCGTCTTCGGACCAAGGCAAGTCTCCTTGATCATACTGTGAGCCTTGTGCTTTGTTTTAAAAATGATTTATTAGAGATTGAAAACCTGCATGCTAGATTAAAACTAAAAAGGCCGTATTTGGTAGCTACTAGTTATGCAACCTAATGAATCATGGTAAGACTAGTGATAGGTTTAAACCATAAGAAGTTATTATTAGTCTTGCGTATATACACATTCCATTGATGGTAGGAAAAATGCCTAAAAATAATTCGATTAAAATGACGCTATAATTCTTATGTATGAAAATAAATTGTGTGAAGAGAAAAGAATTGAGAAAGGTTTAAGAAAATTTTTCCCGAGAGACTGAAGCATCGAGGGCGATGCCATGGGTGAAAAAAGAATTTATCTCTCTCCCCTAAAATCTTTCTGACTAGGGTGGGACTTTTGTCGGTTTGGTGCAATAAGGTACCGTTTTGAGAAACGGGGCTAAATTATTGTCTCTCTTCTAGTTTAAGAACTGCTCGTCGTATGAACCTACGAACTGAGCCATACAGTACGACCTCAAGTCCCGTTATGGGACGGGCCTAGTTTTTAGCCGAAAAACCCTAGCGGAGGCTCCCGGCGGTTGCCGTTAGTGTTTGAATCTAACGGTTTGTGGCGAAACACTTCTGGGTGCGTAGCCTCCCGAGAGTAATGCGTACCCACTCTGCAGAGTTAAAACTATCATTGTAGCCGTGCTCGTAGTCATGAGCATGCGAAGGGACTGTTCGTATGGTAGCTCTTCTTTGCCAAAAACCGGGAATTTTCAAAAAGGATTTGAGTTGAGTAAAAGTTGTTGAGAAAGAGCTTTGATCTTGATATAGGTGCTACCGGCTTGCATCATGAATTGGGTTCGCCCTATCATGAATTGCTTGCGTGGTTTCGACCTACCCCTTCGTTCCGAGTTATTCCCCATAACGGGAAGAAACTGAGGAAGAGACTCGCTACGACATGAGGCCGAATGGCGAGAGTATTTTGAGAATGAGCCCCAAAAGATAAATATTTGAGTTTAAGGCTTTCTTAGAAGTGGTTTTATAAAATTAGGAAAGAACAAAAATGCATTTCCATAAAAACTACCAAAGCCATCCATTTGTACTAAACCCCATCTGCATATATTCCCGACTTACTGAGTACCTTTGTACTCATCCCTGTTTCCCCTTCCCCTCTTTAAAAAATTCAACAGTCGAGGAGGCCCCCTACGACTCTCCATTCGAGGAGGACCCGGACTACAAGGAGGAGGACTTCGAGGACGAGTAGGGCGGTGTCCTGCCTGCCGCTTTGCCTATGGAGTAGTCTAGCTACTAGAATAAACCGTGCCATGTTGGGCTCCCGCGTCACCGTGTGTGTAACTCTGTATCTTGTCCCGCGTGTCGTGCTTGATGTATTAAGTTGTGATTTTCCTGGGGACGCTTAGTCCCCCTATGTTGTAATAATGTAACTCAAAGGCAATGTACAATTATTACTGAATTGTGTGTGCTAGCCATGATCTTCTGTGACTAGTACTGTATACACAATTAGGATTCGGTCAATTAGACCGGGTCCTGACAGGAAACGGGAAAGGGAGAGGGGACACTGAGTGGAAGGGGATTAGGGTTTCCCCCCTCCCTCCACACTTAGTCACAGGCGACAACGTTCTCGGTCTTTCGATCCGTTCTTTGATGGTTAAGATCAGACCACATCGTCCTCTGAGACAGGCACACCATCGCGGGTCATTACTGGGCCGATTTCGGCCAGGCCACTCACACATCAGTCCTCTGGGCCATACTGTTTTGGGCCAATTTAGAGGAATTAAATCCATTTAATCGATTTTAAGTATTTACGGTGCATATTTTATTGTTATTTGGGGCTATCAATACTTATTGTTTGCACTTGTTAACTAGTTCTCCGGTGTAATGAATATTATGTTTATGTTTCAATTGCACTGTTTAATCAACAATTGCGAAAAAAAAATCTACAACACTAAATTTTCAATGCTCATTTATATTATGTCTCATATGTGTGCACTGCTTTATATAATGTTCTTGCACATACATTATGTTAATTTCAGTGCAATAAATATTATGCTTAATTTTTTTGTACTGTATTTTGGGACAATATTTAATATTTGCCGTGGTATTAAGATTTAAGTTTCATGCACTACTTGATTTTATATTGTCCAATCAAATTAGATATTATATTATTTTGATGCATTAATTGTGCTATGCTATTGTCCATAAGTTAATAATGTCATCATGGCAATTTTTAGCAACAAAATTACGTTGTTGTATGTGATTAAGATGGAAACAAAAGAAGTTTTAATCAGGAGATAAAGTTGATGACTTGTAATTATAGTTCTGACCAAAGTTGATGTATGATCATATGTCATCCTAGATATATTCTTTCTTTTTCGTTTCTGCCCAAAGGTGATGCGAATTTGAGAAATATTGCATATTTTTAATCGGACCAAAGTAGGTTAAATTCATGCTTAGCTAATTTTTATCATCCCTTAATTTTGTTCAACTTTGGACACACCTATTGTGACCCTTAAAGGCACTAAGCAGCTCATTGGTGACAATTTCTTTTCCTGGAAATTGGAAGTTCAGGTTGTTCTTGGGGCACTAGACCTAGATTATGTTTTCAGGCATGAACCCCTTTCACTCCTACTGGTGGAGAGCCCAATTATGCTTCTTTAAGCAAGGCATATGATGCTAGCTCAGAAAAGTGGGAGCGGTAACCGTCTTTCGCTGATCATTATGGAGAGCTCAATTTCAGAAGGAACAAGGGAAGCAATCTCTAGTTCCAATAGTGCAAAACAATACATAGCATGGATTGAACAAAATTTTTAAAACTCATCTAATTTCTATGTCGGTACCCTTAGTTAGAGGCTTTTAACCAGTAAGTACAAAGGATCTAATAGCATTAGAGAGCACAAAAGTAAAATCAAGCCGAAGAAGAATTTTAAGTACTCTTATAAGGATAATAATAAGGTCTTAAATCAGTCAACAGCACCAAACAGTGGGGGTGCCACTTCTATAAAAAAAGGGGTGGCATTTCCCAAAAGACTGTTTGACTACTTTAAGTGGCTCACTAAGAACGGTAATAACCTAATTTTGTTTTACCCATGAGTCGCTTTTATTTTTTTCCTTTAATATTTAGTAAATTGACTATGGTTTTTTTTGCACATTCGCAATTCATATAGATATTCCTTATTGTCGCAATGCTTAAGAAGGGTAAGAGAAGCATTAGAGTTGCTAAATGGCAAGGAAGCTAAAGTTGAAGCTGTTGAAACATTATTTTTGTTTTAAGCAGCAATTTTGAAATTTAGTTAAATAGTGCCAATTATGTTCCTGTCGTAAGACATATTTTGTTGGATAATGATGGTTTTGACCTTCCGATAATACTTGCTTTATAAGTTTTTCCTACATAAGTTTGTTGAGAATATCTACAATCTTTTCCCTAAGTGTAAGAGAAGTCATAATGAGACTTTATCAAAATTGTGGTATTATTATTTAAACCACATTTCGAAGGGGAGATTGAATGTCTCATTAAGTAAGAGATAATGCATGTTTTAATTTTCCCTATCCATGACATTAAGTATTAATCCATAAATTAGGATATTAGAACTTAAGGCAAATAGTTGCCACTTCATGGAGTATCCCAATATTTCTTAGGGGTATCAATTTTCTATTGTTCAAATCATGACATCAAGTTTTTGTTGTTATATTCTTAGAAGATGATAAAATAAGTGGGAGCTCAGAGCGCCCAAATAATACTTAATGAACCTCTGAGAATATCACAAAGAGACAGAAGGTCTACCATCCTGAATGATTATGTTAGGTAGTTAAAAACGTGAACGATATAGGCATCATGTATACCACGCCTTCTCGCCGGTGAGCCTTGACCGTCGCTCGCCGTTGCGCCTCCTTGCCACCATTGCCTCTGGCAGCCATGACCACCCGTCGCCTCGTGCGCCGCAGCGTAGCGGCTTGATGGGGCTGCACTTAGCACAAAGGCGCACTGTGTGCGAGCGCCGGCAAATTAAAACCATATAATGATGTAAAATCTATGAGCTCTAATGGCATATGAGACTTAGTAGGAAATTTCCTGATGGGTCTACATAGATCTAGTGATTCCAAAGGGAACATCGAAAAGTTCAATGCAAGGCTTGTAGCGAAAATCTTCTCCCTAAGACCTGGAATTGACTATAGTAATATTCTTTCGTTTGTCTCATCTAAAGTATTCACTAATGATTGTCATGTTGCTCGTAGCTCACTATAATTAGCGCTTAAATAGATGGACATTAAGATTGCGTTTCTAAATGTGTTTTGAAAGAACGAGTGTGTTTGATTAGGTTATAAGAAGTGGACAAGTGCATTTATGTTAAGGGATTAAGTTCATTATTCTGGTGCTTTATTATGTTCACATAAATTAGCTAGTAGTGATAAGTATATGCTGCATTACAACAAATTTTTCTTTTCTTCTAACGTGAATAAGATAGATCCCGGTGAAATCTCTTTTAGTTTGGGAACTGAGAATTATTGGGATCGGTGCAAAGGTACATTATGTGAAAATGGCCTATATAGACAACGCACTTAAAAGATATAATACGAGTGCTTTGTTTTGCCTGCTCCTATCATGAAGGTCAAGGGACATTATAATGTCCAAGGAATCATTATAAATCTGCAGAATAAAGTTGATTCCTCATGTTTCAGCTGTTGAAAGCATTACATACACTTTTTTTGTATATTTCCTGATCTAACTTATGTGACTGGGATATTAGGCAGATATGAGTCAAATTCAGTATGGACCACTGGAAAGCCATTAAGAAAGTCTTGCATTATTTTGCTGGGCATTGAGAATTACATGCTCACATATAAAAAGTTTAATTGTATTAACTATATTACAAGGTGTGTGGATATTAAGAATTCCACGTATATATCTTCACCCTTGCATTGGGAGCTAATTCGTGGAAAAGTTCCAAACAGAGATTTACTGCATTTTTACAATGCAGACTTAGTTGTGGCATGTTGTAAGGCTATTGAGCAGGACATACGGCTTAACAAGTTTTATCCTAGGACTTAGAGTGGTAGACAGTATATTTAGACCTCTCAAGTTGTATTGCATTAATTAACTTGCAATTTTATACGAGTAACAACAAGTCAAGTGCTACTGCCATGCACATTGACATTAAGTATCATGTTGTAAAACAAATAAGATCCAGGATCAAATTATTTTATCGAGCATAAATAAGCACTAAGTCAATGCTCGTGGATCCAATTACCAATGGCTCGACATCCTATTCTAATGTGATTACATTGCGCGCATCGGGTGCATTGCATGTGATTCTGGATATAAGGGCCAACAAAGAAACCACTCCCGTAAGAACTAATGTATACTGATCGAGAAGGAATTAGTCTATTATGGATACAAAAGTTCCAATGACCGTTTAATGGATTTTATGACGCTTACCCTGGTAGTTTGGTTTTATCGAGAGAGGGCTTATAAATGTTAGTCTTTCGATTAAGTGGGAGAATGTTAGAGTTAATCTCAGGCTAATCAGTCCGTACGGTCATTAATGGGCTTTTTAGCCCAATCCTTAAGAGGAGTCCTGATCGGGGACGCCAGAACTCTATCTCTAATTGGTTTCGCCCCCTGGGGCACGACACAGCATATAAAGGGAGGCAAGGGCGTGACTTGATGACATCTAAGAAAATCCTAAGCTAATCATGACCCAAATCACATCATTAGCCCTAAGCCTCCCTACAACCCCGACCCGATCTCGTGGGATCGTGCCGGAGCCTTCGGGAAGGCCGTCTACCGCAACCTACTGCTGGTCAGGTGCTGCATCAAGGATCTGAAGGGTACATGCTACTTTCGTACGTCTCTGGGCCCCTCGTGTGGATGGATACGGAAAGTGCACGGCCGTGCTAATGTGACTAAGGTGTTAGTCATGGTTTGTATCCATCACACTGTCGAGTGAAGTGGTTGAGCTATTAACAAGGGTGGCGCACAACTCTTAACTGGTATCGTGTGGCAAAGGGATTGGTATACGTGGATTATCAAAGGTTCAGCCGAATATTGATTCTGTGCATTTGGGGGTCAATACGTACTACTATGTGCATATGTTGATCGTTGGATTGCATCCATTGCCGACTTACACTGAACCTAACGGGTCACACACTTAACTGGTTGGAACTGTTTAACTGGTTTATGCGTGGATGTGATCCGGGTGGGAGATGGAACCCTAGTGGGCCGAATCCTCCTAGCGTGTCTATATAAGGGGAGGCGTGGGGGTGGCGCCTGGCATGAGTTGAGCCTTCACCACGCGCAGTCGTCGCGCGTCCTTCCCGCTTCCCAGAAACCTTAGCTGTGCGGCGAGGTGCTAGCACACCTCGTGCGACATTCCTGCTCGGTACATGTGGATACCGCTAGAGGCGTTGCCGTACACGGATGCGCGAACTCGGTTGGATCTTCAGCGACCTCGACGATCTGCTCGGCGATCACACCGACAAGTCGGCGACCACCCGGCAATCTACCCCGAGCACTCGGTGAGTACCGACTTCCACTCGGCGGGTAGTTGTCGACCTCTCCGACCAGTCGACGCTCGACCCTGACCATGGTGCGACCTACACGGTGGTGATTGGGACGTGTACGTCTACTTCCTCTACGCGCGAGTCTGCTTCCGCTGTAACTGCGCGTTAAGGGTAACGATTTGTGATCCCCTACTTGCATGTCATCTTGGGTGAATCTTGGTATATTTTTTGAAATTGTTGCTCGCGTGGCCTAACTGTTACCCTTCATTTACTCCACTCCCGTGGAGTGCCTACCAAGTAGGACTTCAGAGCACTCCGGACTAATTACTTTTGACTTTCTCGCCGGCCTCACCGGATTAGTCAAAAGTGACTTTCTCACCGACCTGGCTCATATGCACATGATGCAATAATGCCTCTTCTATGTCATACAGTTACTATTTTCCTTCATCACTTAGAGATAAACAACAAAATATTAAAATCACATCAAAACAACATAAACCCATCTTCCAACCATACGATACGGACAATCCCAAATCATTAGAACCACATAGTCATATAATATCAAACAAACATGTGTTTAACATATACTTGCCTCTTTTACCAACAAAGCGAAATAGCGCAACCTCAGCATCAACCTCGAAGCCACTCCACCTACAGAGAGTATCACAATAATTAAATCATGCAACCCACGTTGCACTTAAGCATCTAGTTTTGGCATCGGTTAGACCCCTATAGCCTAACACATCCAACGCATCCACTCTCTAATCGACCAAACCAAAACATCCCCACAAGAATAACGAAGGAACTGGCATCATATTCGTAATCCGAAAATATATCAAGGTCGAGAACCCTAGCTCCTAATATCCCTTGATTATAAAGGTACAATCCACCATTCCTCCATCATTTGCCATCTATTCCGGTAGCGTCCAAAACCAGACAGCGGTACGAAAACAATCGTATCTCCTAAACCATAAATCTAAATTATGTGTTCTTGGACTCGTTCGAAAGCTGAGAACCTAAGCCACAATTCTTACAACATGAGCCCCTTTGAAACTCATCCTAAAATGCCCAAATCGAGGCCCCAAACTGCTGCAGTACTCGCAACCCTAGCAAAACTCAATCTAGCCATCTATTCACCTCTAACACCAAATGAATCGCATCTAAACAAGACCAATCTTGCAGGGGAGAAGATATTAATTACCTATAGGGCTTGGTTCCCCAAACCCTAGCCCCACTTTTTCCTTTCTATCTTTCCCTTTTCTTGCATCTCTTCTTCTCCACCGGCACACTTCCCTGGACTGCAACTCATGTTTCCCCTTCTTCTTCTTCTTGCGTCATATCTTCCTCACTTCTCCATAGGGCAGCCGAGCCACACCACGACCAAGGAGGCGGCGTGGTTGGCAGAGAGGAGGAGGAGGCGTCCATGGGTGACTCTAGGCGAAATGGTGACCGGTGACGGTGGCAGCGGCGCGGCCACGAGATGGCGGCGACGGGGACAGCGGTGAGAGGATGGGGCGGCGGTGGCTAGTTTTCTCAACTCGGAGGAACCCGTCGCCCCTTCCCCCAACTGCTTTAAGTGGGCTGGGCCTGGACCAAGAGCCGAACAGGCTATCACACCAGCCCCTCTAACGTTCTTCTTCCACCTCCAGCCACTCCCCTCTTCTCTCTCCCCCCACTGCTCGTCTTCTCTCTCCTCTCTCCCTCCCCGCTCAATCTCCTCTCTCCCTCCCCGCTCAAATGTGCAAATGGCTGCCCCGTGCTTGTTGCGTCGCCATTTCCATTCAAGGCACTTCCCTATTCGCTGTACTAAACAAAACTTGTGTGCATATAATAAAATCGATGGGTGCATAATTGCACCGATCGAACCAATCACAACATCACTTGCACACAGTCAAGGAAAACATTCTTTTTTTAAATCAAACCTATTCGATACAAAGCAAATTAGAAGGTGCACTAATACAACTAAATAAATTAAGAAAATAAACTAAGTGTCTTCTTTTATTTCGACCCTAGCCAATCTGTCGAGATGGAGGATGATAGATATCGGGGGTTCCCGAAGCCCTAGCGTAGTGCTTGAGCTTTCAGGTGGTAGCCTTCTTGATCCATAATGTAGAAATTGCAGCTCTGCCAAGCGCTCATCGAAATTGTTTTGTCTCTGTTTTAAGGTGACCAATTCTTTGTGCTGCCCATCTCCTCACTAGGCTCTTCACTAAACTCCATTTCTTTGTGCTGCCCACAAATCGGAGGGGGTGTACAGCGACGCCTCACCCTAGATCGTGTGGGGGTGGAATCGGTAGACTCCTCCGGCAAATCATCAACCTTCATAAGCGTCGGAGAGAGTACTTTCCCGTATTGCCTTGCCGTCTGCTACGCACAAATGGTATAGCGAGGTGGGGATACAGGATCACGCTACGGAGACTTACAGTTTAGCTACTCATACTTCATGAGCGTCATTCCCTTCTCCATTTGCATTTTAGCTCAGTGGGTGAATTTTTGGGACATCCTGTGGGGGCGAGAGCACGAGCTTTCTTGTCACCATTTTCTTGGGACCTCACTGCCCTACTGTAGGCTAGGATGGAGATGGTGTGCGACCCTTCCCCTATCCGATGGTTCTGAGAGGGGACAATGGGCAAGCAGCACTCCGACAGCCGGTGACACATAGATGAGAGGTCGGCCGGCCTGGTGGGACCGAAAGGTTTGGGAAGTCGGCCGGTCTACCCACTGTTCCCCGGTGTGACCTCCGGTGACATCTCAAGTTTGATGGCTCCAACCGGCGGGAAGTTAAGGTTTTGGCTGAAAGCATAGTTCCCTTATTGGCTTTTTTAAATAGGGGATGGTGGGAGGCCTTTGTTTTGTTTGGAATGGGTGATCGGTGATCTCCATCCATGGCAAGGGTTATGTAGGTGTTGGATCAAGGAGGGAGAAGAGTGGAGGAGATGAGAGAATGATTTTGAAATTTGAGCATCTCCTCGGTAATTCAACTTGCAACGACATCCTCTTGGATAGTTGGGCCGAAGGTCGGCTGATCTGGTCCGGCTCGGTCAGGCACAGCCCCACCTCTCCCTTGCTCAGGTAAATTCTTAGCTCAACTAAAATTTAATAAATAAAAGAAAGCAAGGTACAAAATTTTATTGTGCTCATTTTTAGGGTCGGAGCTAGACCAATCACATGATCATTCTTCATAAAACTCGAGGATGTCGGTTTCCTCGTGCATGGCCATTTGAGGCTCTAGAAAAAAATTTAAATGATGCCCATTAGCCTTGAAAAAATTCCCATCATTGCCTTGGAGGGTAATGACCCCATAATTGGACGCATTAATTACCATAAATGGGCCTTCCCATTTACTATGAAGCATACCATGATCAAATAATCTTATTCTGGAATTAAAAATGATCACTTTATCTTTGCTTTTGAAATGTTTGATCAAAATATGCTTATCGTGCCATCTTTTAGTTCTTTCCTTATAAAGTTTGGCACTGTGGTAAGCTTTCTCCTTCCATTCTTCAAGTTCGGCTATTTGAATTTGCCTCTTAGTGCCAACCGACTGAAGATCCATGTTCTATTTTCTAATTGCCTAGTGTGCTTTGTGCTCCAATTCCATAGGAAGATGGCATGTCTTCCCATAGACTAGTTGTATAGAGTCATATCGATTGGTATTTTGTAAGCAGTGTGGTATGCCTAGAGTGCATCATTAACCTTAAATTTCTGGGTTTTTACCATAGCATCCACGGTCTTTTGCAGAATGTTCTTGATCTGCTTATTGGACGTCTCTGTTTGACCTCTAGTTTGAGGGTGATAAGGAGTAGCTACATGATGTTCTACCCCTAGGATGAACTGTGATCCACCATCGCCGATGACAATCATAGGGATGCCAAACCTAGGGAAAATGATCCCATGGAACATTTTTTAGCGTGTTTTGAGTCCGTGGCACGACACGAGAGTGCTTCTACCCACTTAGAAACGTAATCCACTGCTACCATGATATCTACCCCCAAGCATCAAAAATATCTTTCTATAGGTTGCTTCTTAAGGGCATTGCATCTCGGATAATAATATTCCCATGGTGTTGGCATCTAGCGCAAGGTCTCGCAATGTCCTTAGCATCTTCGTACAAGGTTAGCCAATAAAACCCACTCTGCCAAACTCCATAAAGCTCCATAATGGCCCCCATACGACGAAGAGTGGCATCGCTCTAGGATTTTGAATGTTTCACGAGCAGGGATGCATCGACGAAGCAACCCATCCCCACATACTCTACATAGATAAGGTTCATCCCAAAGATTAATCCTACTATCTCGGATCAACTTATTTTCATCCACCCCAGGTGGTATATACTAATGTTAACTATGTTGGCATACCACGGATTAGATACCGTCACTTTCGGTAGGGTAGCATCCCTCAGGTAATCATTTATGGGCAAACTCGGGGTTTCCACAAACTGCATTCGGGAAAGGTGATCCGCCACCAACTCACTACTCCCTTCTTATCTTTTATCTCAAAGTCAAATTCTTGGAGTAACAAAACCCAATAGATAAGCCGTGGTTTCGCATTCTTTTTGGTGACGAGGTACTTCAGGGTTGCATGGTCTGTATAAACTATTACCTTAGACCCTACCAAATAGGATCGAAACTTTTCCATGGCAAAGACCACGACAAAAAGCTTTTTTTCGGTGGTGGCATAATTCAATTGTGGGCTAGTTAGAGTTTTACTAGCATAAGCTAGCATGATTTTTTTGATCTTTATACTGGCCCAATATTGCCGCCACGGCATAATCATTAGCATCGCACATTATTTGGAATGGGATGCTCCAATCGAGTAGCTGGATAACGTGCGAAGAGACTACAACTTTTTTCAATGTTGTAAAGGCAACCAAGCAATCATTGTCAAAGATGAAGGGCACATCTTTTGACAGGAAGTTTGTTAGGGGTCTGGCAACTTGGGAGAAATTTTTGATAAATCTTCTATAAAACCTGCGTGCCCGCAAGATACTGTGGATACCCTTAATGTTAATAGGAGGAGGCAAACGCTCATTTACTTGTGCACTTTTATGTCACGTTCTATGCCACGTTATACACCCGACGGCCTAGGACAATTCCCTCTCTAACCATGAAGTGACTTTTTTCCCAGTTTAAAACTAAATCCACTTCATGGCACCTTTACAGGATTCTTTCTAAATTTTTCACACAATCCTCAAAGACGTCCCATAGACAAAGAAATCATCCGTAAACACTTCCATGATTTTCTCAATCATGTCAGATAATATGGCCATCATGCATCTTTGAAGAAAAGTAGGAGAATTACAAAGCCCAAACAACATACGACAGTAAGTGAAGGATGTTGGTGATATGCCCTAGAGGCGATCATGTGAAATGATTGTATCATACGTCTATGTTCATGTACTTATGAGTTCTCTGAATAAATGTCACTACTTTGTTCATTAAGTACGACTTAATTGTGAAGCACATTATCAATATGACATTATTCTAAACAATCCCTGGTCACATATCATTATATGAAACAATAATGATTTGACCAGCACATATATTGATTGATGGTAACGTTTCACGTATCATTTATATGGAGATACCAAATCAATAATGTGGGCACATGTTAGAGAACATGGGGTTGGATAGACCCGCTCCGAGACACTGCTGAGATAGTTATCTTAAAAGTGCCATCAGGGTTAGTCTCGAGTGGTATACCTATACGGTCCTTCGACCTGAGATCCTTATTGATTCTCAGCATGCGTAGTCGTATACTTTGGGGCTATCAAACGCTTCACCGTAACAGGGAAGTTATAAAGGTAGCTTACGGGTATGCCATGAAACATGACGTGAGGTGTAAGAGATCAAGATGGAATTTGCCCCTCCTTGGTAACAGGAGAGATATCTCTGGGCCCCTCGGTGTGGATGGATAAGGAAAGTGCATGGCCATGCCAAAGTGATTAAAGAGTTAATCACAATTATATCCATTACATTGACGAGTGAATGGGTCGAGCTATCACAAGGGTGGCACGCTTCTTGCCTTGAGCTTGACTGATGTCGTGTGGCAAAAGGATCCTATATGAGTGTATCGAGGTTCAGCTGATTCGATCATCGTGTGCATTCGGGGGTCATTATGTGCTGCTAGGTACCGCTATTGACTTGTGGTCTGGAGAAAGGTTTCTCCGGGACTGCGGCCGACTTGTACATGAGCCTAATGGGTCACACACTTAACGGGTTGGAACATTACTAATGGATTCGGAGATGAGGCGCTTCCCGCTCTCGATCACCGTTGTAACCAACATAGCCTGGTTAGTGTTCACCTGTTGGGTTCTGTGGACCTGATCCTATTAGTTGTTGTGGCGCTAGTTGTGTAACATGTGTGTAGTTAGCTCGCGTTTGGGCTGACGTACCGGCTGTTGTGGTATCGCGCCCCAGTTTGTACCCTAAAACTATTATGTTATGTTATGTGTGTTGCATCGTGCCAAATGTGCATGTTTTTAATCCGTGTTTTTGAAAAATCTGGGTAAAAGCTCTCCCATCTTATTGCCTCTCGTCCTCTTATTAGAAGATGGTGTTTTCACGCCAAGCTGGGCGTAGGGAAGTCACCCGGGGGCAAGTTCGTGGTGGTGCTCCGAGCAGAGCTAGTGGGTCTCGCCGACTTGGGAGGCAGGTTCGATCAGTTCCAAACCCAGCTCGTTCCGGTGACCAAGCTTCCGTTGGAGGGCCTCCCCGTGATTTCCTACCTTTTTCCCCTCCAGCACTACAAATAAGATTTTCCGAAAATCCACCAGAAAAGCATGCCGAGTCCACTCCCCACCTTCCGCCACCACCTCGTGGAGATCCTACCCTGAGAGAGTTTATGGAGATGCAGTACCAAATGATCCGAGATTTAGTGAGGGAGAGAGACAGTGTCCCCATTCCTCCACCCATGCCAACCCTTCCACCAGCTCCACCTCCTGCCCGTTCCCGCATCAATGATTTCCTTCGAGCTAATCCTCCCAAGTTTGGTGGATCCGCTGATGCCATAGAGGCAGCTGATTGGTTGAAAGGGATAGAGAAGTGTCTGATTATGTTTCAGTGTGGAGATGTGGAGAGTGTTCAGCTCGCGGTGCACCATCTTACTGGGGTTGCATCCGCTTGGTGGGACACCTCTTGTGAGGCTCATGAATCTCCTGAAACCATTACTTGGGCTGAATTTGTGGAAGCATTTGAAGAGAATTATGTCCCTGAAAGCATGAATGAAGCTAAGTGGTGTGAGTTTCATGCCCTGGTTCAAGGAAGCATGACCCTGCATGAGTATCTTACTCAGTTCACCCTGTTGGCTCATTATGTGCCTCATGATGTTAGGAGTGATGCTGATAAAATTTATTTCTTCAAGAAGGGCATGGACCCTGAAATTCGTGCTCTGATTGACTCCACCGAGTTCACCTCTTTTAAGTAGTTGTTTGCTAGTGCGGTTAAGCAAGAGGAGAACCGCCGTCTGTGCCTTGCTGCAAGAAAGAGGAAGAGGGCCCAGAAGGATGTTCATTCTGGCTCTCGTTCCAAAGGACAGCGTACCCGCCCACGTTCTCAGTGGGTGATGTCTCATCCTGTACCTCAGTCAGCTCCACCAGTTCGCACCCAAATGTCTGCTCTTCCCAAGAAAGACATGTCAAGTATTAAGTGCTATGCCTGCCAGCAGATGGGGCACTATGCTAGCTCCTGTCCCAATAAAGGTGCTGCGTCTGCTCCGGGTCAAGTTAAAGCTGTTCTGCCTAGGCCCGCGAATTCTGGACCAGCTCGTGGAAATTTTCCCCATGCAAGGACCGCTGTCTCTGTTGGACGTGGACGGGTGAATCACGTCAATGCTGAAGAAGCCCACGCTGATCCCAACGCGATGATGGGTAAGTTTTGCATCAACTACATACCCACTACTGCTTTATTTGATTCTGGTGCTACGCATTCATTCATTGCTGCATCTTTTGCCAAAAATCATGGACTCGAAATAAGTGCATTGAAAAAACCAATGTTGATAAAATCTCCTGAGAAAGTCATCCATACCACCTTGGTGTGTCCTGATGTTTGCATAAAAATAGAGAGTGTTGAATTTTTTGGCAGACCTTGTGATCATTGATTCCAAGGGAATAGAAGTGATATTAGGCATGGATTGGTTAGCCAAGTATGAAGGTCATATTGATTGTGCCTCTAAGACGGTCAAATTGACTAGTGATGATGGCAAGGAAATCCAGTTTGTCGCTAACTCGTGTTCTAAGAATTTGATTGCTCTCAATAAGTTGGAAGGGGCTGATCTGGAAAGTATGCCTATTTTAAAGGAGTTTCCTAATGTGTTTCCCGATGAGTTGCCAGGCATGCCGCCTGATAGGGATGTTGAGTTTGTCATTGACTTAGCCCCTGGTACTACGCCTATTTCCCAAAGGCCATACCGTCTTTCTGCAAATTTAATGGCTGAACTAAAAAAGCAAATAGAAGAATTGCAAGAGAAAGGATTTATCCGCCCAAGTGCTTCATCTTGGGGTGCCCCGGTTATTTTTGTGAAAAAGAAAGCTAGATCCCTGAGAATGTGTGTGGATTATAGGCCACTTAATGAAGTGACCATTGAAAACAAATACCCCTTGCCTCGCATTGATAATCTATTTGCCAATTAAAGGGAGCCTGTATTTTCTCGAAAATTGACTTAAGGTCTGGGTATCATCAAATTAAGATCAAGAAGTCTGATATTCCTAAAACGGCATTCACAACCCGGTATGGTTTGTATGAGTTCACCGTCATGTCATTTGGCCTCACCAATGTTCCTACCTATTTTATGAACCTGATGAACAAAGTATTCATGGATTTCCTGAATAAAATTGTTGTTGTGTTTATCGATGATATTTTGATTTATTCCAAGTCAGAAGAGGAGCATGAAGTTCATGTGAGGATGGTTTTGGAAAGGTTAAGAGAGCATCAGCTGTTTGCTAAATTAAGTAAGTGTGAGTTTTGGATGAAAGAAGTGTCATTCCTTAGCCATTTTATTTCTGCTAAAGGTGTTCCTGTAGACCCTCAGAAGGTGGCATCTGTGGTTGACTGGAAGCAACCAAAATCTATGACCCAAGTAAGGAGTTTTCTGGGTTTAGCGGGATATTACCGCCGGTTCATCGAAGGGTTTTCCAAGGTAGCCCACCCGATGACCAACTTGCTAAAGAAAGAAAAGAAGTTTGAATGGACGGCCAGCTGTGAAATCAGTTTTCAAGAGTTGAAAAAGCGCCTGACTTCGACCTCTGTGTTAATTTTGCCCGATATCCGTAAAGATTTTGAGATTTATTGTGATGCCTCTCATCAAGGTCTGGGTTGTGTTCTGATGCAAGAAGGAAGAGTAGTGGCTTATGCGTCTAGGTAGCTTAAGCCACATGAGCAAAATTATCCTACTCATGATTTGAAATTAGCTGCAGTTGTGCATGCCTTAAAGATATGGAGGCATTACCTTATGGGGAATCGTACTGAGATCTTTACCGATCATAAGAGCCTAAAGTATATATTCACCCAGCCTGATCTGAATCTAAGGCAAAGGCGTTGGTTGGAATTGATCAAAGATTATGATGTAGGGATACATTATCACCCTAGCAACGCCAATGTGTTGCCTGATGCTCTAAGCCGCCGTCCCGCCTATAATCACCTCCGAATTGAGGAGATTTCACCGAGTCTATGCCAAGATCTACATAAGCTCAACCTTGAAGTGGTGAAATTGGGTCATTTGAATTTAATGGAGTTGCAGCCCACTTTGCTAACCCAAATAAAAGAAGCCCAGAAGGGTGATAAGAAGTTCAAGGGATCAAAGACAGAATAATGAAGGATAAAGCACCAAACTTTTTTGTTGATGACGTGGGAGTGCTTTGGTTTAAAAAGAGGATTTTTGTGCCTGATGTCAGAGCACTAAAGGAGCTCATCCTTAAAGAAGCCCATGACAGTCCTATATCAATACACCCTGGTAGCACCAAAATGTACTTGTATTTGAAAAGTTCGTATTGGTGCACAAGCATGAAAAGGGAGATCGCAGGATTTGTGGCTCGTTGTGATATCTGTCAGAGGGTAAAGGCAGAGCACCAGCGTCCAGCAGGTCTGTTGCAACCTTTAAAAATCCCTGAGTGGAAATGGGAAGAAGTCGGTATGGACTTCATTACCGGACTTCCAATGACCCAAGCGGGTCATGATTCTATATGGGTCATTGTTGACAGGCTTACCTAAGTGGCCCACTTTGTCCCGATTCATACCACCTACACTGGGGGCAAGTTGGCTGAGTTATATATGAGCAGGATCGTATGTTTGCATGGTGTACCTAAGAAGATTGTGTCTGATCGAGGTACTTAGTTCACTTCAAATATTTGGGGCGAGCTCCATGAGTCGCTTGGAACTCGATTGAATTTCAGCACAGCTTTTCACCCTAAAACTGATGGGCAGACTGAAAGAGTGAACCAGATCCTAGAAGATATGTTGAGAGCCTGTGTTTTGGCTGCACCTACCAGTTGGGATAAGCAATTACCTTATGCCGAGTTTGCATATAATAACAGCTATCAGTCCAGCATACAAATGGCTCCTGTTGAGGCTTTGTATGGAAGAAAGTGCCGGGCCCCTTTATATTGGCAAGAAACCAGTGAGGCAAAAATATTTGGGTTGGATATTTTGCAAGAGGCCAAAGAGCAAACTAAAATGATCCAGCAGAAGTTAAAGACAGCGCAGTCCCAGCAAAAGAGTTATGCCGATAATCGTCGGTGAGATTTGAAATTTGCTGTTGGAGATTTTTGTGTATTTGCACGTGTCTCCTCTCAAAGGCATGCGCAGGTTCCGTGTAAGTGGCAAGTTAGCCCCGAGGTTTATTGGTCCTTTTAAAATTCTTGCTCGAAAAGGTGAAGTGGCTTACCAGTTGGAACTTTCTGAGTATCTGGCAGGTGTGCATAATGTGTTCCATGTCTCTCAGTTGAAGAAATGCCTTCGAGTTCCTATGGAGAAGTTAGTTCCTGAAGTGTTGGATTTGCAGCCTGATTTGTCTTTTAAAGAATATCCAGTCAGAATCTTGGATGTGGCAGTTCGCAAAACTCGTAGTAAAGCTACATGTTTTTGCCGGGTGCAGTGGAGTAATCATTTCGAAGCTGAGGCCACTTGGGAGCGTGAGTCAGATCTTCAGGCTGAGTTTCCAGAATTGTTCCCAGAGGAATCAGAATCTCGAGGACGAGATTCGCCTTAGGGGCGGGGGGAGGTTTGTAACATCCCAAATTTTTAGAACCAATTTGGCACGTTAATAATTTCTTAAACTGTATAATTTAAAAATCTCAAAATATTTATTATTTATAGCATCTTGGCATCATCATCGCATGCATCGTTCTTGAAATAACTTGTGTATTAAAATTTTGCAAAGTAAAAACCTTTTTGGTAAAGTATAGTAATTTGTTAATATAATATTTCATTAAAGCCAAATCATAAAATTATTAATTTAATCTGGGATAGCTATTTCTAAAAGGCAAGTTATTTCACCAAGATATTGCTTATGTAAAAAGATTATTCAAAAGTAAATTTTGAAGGAACCAGAAAATTCAAAATGTTTTTATCCTCTCTCGGCCCAAGCTCCGGCCCACTTCCTCCCTTTCTCTCTCTTTTCTCCGCCTTCCCCTTTTCCTCTGTTTGGGCCGCTGGTGCCGCGCTGGCCCATTTCCGCCGCAGCCCACCTCCCTTGCTCCTGCGCGATGAGGCTCCGCCGACAAGTAGGGCCCCTTCGTCAGCCTCTTCCTCCTCTTTCTTTTTCCCTGGCTCTCTTCTCCCCTGTTCGTCGATCGCCTCCGCTGTTTCCCCTCTCTCTCCCGAAGGCTTATCTTTTCTCCCCCGCGAGATCGTTCATCCTTATCGTCCTCCGTATCCTCTTCTCTCTCTGCCCCTTCTTGTCTTGTCGCCGGCCAAGCCGACGTGATGCCATCGCGTCCAGCATTCTCCTCCACGCCATCAGCCAGAATTCGCGCCGGCGTTGCCAACCTTGCGCGTCGCGTTAAAACTTCCTGGACGAAGCGTGCCTATAAAAGGGGAACTGCTCCCCCATTGTCTCTGCTTTGCGCCACCGCATCGTTGTTCGCCCGAGCCGGTGCGTTGTCGTCCCCTGCGCCGCCGCTGTCCCCTTCTTCCTCTCCTACCTCATCTCCATTCCCCTGTCCCGTGCTCACCTCGGATGTGGTCCGCAGGTCGTCGCGGAGGAGCTCGCACCCGGAGGAGTGGAGCAGTGGGGTCCGTACGCATTCTCGGAGCCGACGGCGTCGTCCCCTCGGTGGTTCCGCCGCCTCACCGTTCCCTTCGGTTCAGCGATCTCAGAGGTAGCTCCTCTCCCTACCTACACACTCTCGGCCGACGGAATTAAGCTCCGGTGGAGCGCCTCGCCGGCGCCGCGGAACCCGTGAGCCGCCGCCGCTGCAAGCCTCCGTGCCGTTTATTACGACCACCTCTTGGGATGCCAAAACCCTCATTTCGTTCGCCTCGCTCGCATTTCGCTACTCACGCGTCCAATCGACCCCCGGTGGCCGGAGTCATCATCGTCGTGTGCTCCGTCGCCGCCGCCGGAGCGCTCCCCTGTTTTCCCCCTTTCCGTTGCTTGCGAATGGCCCTGGCAAGTAGGGTCGTGGGCCCACCGGTCAGCGGGCTCGTGCAATCCCGCTAGCGCCCGCGCGTACGTGGCCGCGCCGCGGTTTGGGCCGAGCGGTCTAACCGGCCCAGCGCCGGGAGGCCCCCCTCTTTTTCTTTTCTTCCTTTTTGCAATTTCGATTTTAATCATTATTTGGTACACAAAAGGCAATTGTTAAAAATAGCTAGTGTCCTGTAAAAATTCTGCAAAAATTCATAAAATTACCTCAAATGCTTCTGGATCTTAGAAAATATTTATTATCATGCCATCCTTGTAGTATTGCATATTGGTTAAATAAATAGCTTGATATTGCATCATTTCATGTGAGCATATTTGTTTTACTGCATTTTTCACAAATAAAAGTGCATCAAAATTCTTTACTGATGGGTGGTGTACTGCTGTGCTTGCATGTTTGCGCGATTAGGAGGTCAAGGCCCCGAAGACCCGATCGACGACGCCCCCTTCGCTTTCCTGGAAACCGATCAAGGCAAGTTTCCCCTTTGAACATATCGTGGAGCCATTTTTTGTTGTTTAGAAAATGTTTACTAGATCTGAAAAATATGCGTGCTAGTTTAAAATGGTAAACGACGTATTTGGTAGACTTAGCTATCATGACCTAGTAGAAAAAGGTATAAATAATATTAAAATTAAAACTTTAGGTGAAAGATTAAACTTGCTTATATTACTATGCTATGGTAGGACAAAGTGCTTAAAAACCTGTTACGCGAAGTGTTATCATTATTTGTGAGAAATGTGATTATGTGGAGAAAAGTTCGGGAAAAGTTTGATTTAAAGGTAGTGCATCAAGGGTGATGCCTGATAGGAAAATGATTTTCCCTCTTACCCCCAAAAATCTTCAGTACGGCACCGTTTTGAGAAAATTGGGCTAAAATGTCGTCTCTCCCCTAGTCTAAGGACTGTTCATCCTGTGACCCTACGAACTAAGCCATAACAGTACGACCTCGAGCCCTGTTATGGGACGGGCCCGGTCGTTAGCCGTTGAGGTTAGCGGTCTTGTGGCGAAACACTTCTGGTGCGTAGCCTCTCAAGGGTAAAGCGTACCCACTCTGCAGAGTTAAAACTATCATGATAGCCGTGCTCGTGGTTATGAGCGTGCGAAGGGATTGTTCATATGGTAATTCTTCATTTTTAAAACTAGTTTTGGAAAAGGGTTTTGACGAAGGTTTTGTGATGAGTAAAGAATTTTGAGAAAGTTTTCGTTTGTGTTAGGTGCCACCGGCTACATTCCGGATTGGGGGTCGGCCTACCGGAAATTGTTCGCGTGGAATGGACCTAGCCGTTTTGAGAAAAGAAATGAGAAAGGATTTTGATCTCGCTATGGCACTGAGGTCAAGTGACGAGAGCAATTTGAGAAGAGCCCAAAGAAAAAAATGTTATGGTTTAATGTTTCCAAAATTCTTTGCCAAAACTAGGCCAATAAGTGCATTTCCGCAAGATATCCTATGCTCTCCTTGTACTAAACCACATCCGCATCATTTCCGTCTTGCAAGTACAATTTGTACTCACCCTCGTTTTTCCCCTCTCCCTTTTCAAAATTTCAATAGCTGGTCCGTCCTACTACGGCCCGCCGTCCGAGGATGAGGACCCTGATTACGATGAGGAGGCGTTCTCCGATGAATACTATGAAGAGTAGGGTTGCGTGTTCCTACAGCCCTCGTGCCTGTGGAATAAATAAATCTGGCAGATCTTGTAATAGGCTTGCATCATTGTGTACCCTGTATTGCAGCCTGCGAGCAGTTGTTTGTGTAATGTATTGGACTAAGTTCCCCTCTATGTAATAATCAGAACGTTGGTAATGTACCGTTTCTATATAACTGTGTGTACTAGCCATGATCCTTGGGACTAGTACGTCTTTACGCTGGTGGAATCCGATCTTGTAAATCGGGTGCCGACAGTATCCTACCAAGATTTTGGATGAAGACATACGAGTTACTCGAACCAAGTCCATCCGAATTTGTTGAGTGAAATGGAGTAACCATTTTGAAGCTGAAGCAACTTGGGAACATGAAAATGACCTTCATGTTGAGTTCCCTAAACTTTTTTCAGACCTTTCTGAATCTCGAGGTCGAGATTCTTTGTAAGACAGGTAAGTTTGCAACATCCTAATTTTTATCAAATGAACAAAAGTTGGTATGTTAAGATTTTTTATGAATAAAATATTTTTACAATTTAAAGCATTGAATTTATAGTCTCCAAAATCCAGAATCTACATTTTTTATAACTATTTTTACTCTTCCTAATTTATTAGGATCAAAATATGAAAAATAATAAACATGGTTATTTGACTTTATCTATTAATTTTATTTTAAAAATATTTTCCAAAAATATTGGTAGCTTGGCTCCCTCCTTTCTATATTTTTCTACGGAATCGCTACAGTTTGCTCGCTATGTCCCACACAACCCTTTGCCCTTGTATCATAACCATGGCTAATCTCTCTCTCCCCGTCCTGCCTCATCCTAGAATGGAGCAAGTACCAAGTCATCACCAAAGCAGTAAGTGTGAACCCACGTGTGGTACCAACGCCGACTAATTTGACCTCCTGCATCGCAAGTTGTTATGTTGCATCGTGTTTTTCCCTTTCCTAGGTCAGGCGCGCATGAGATCACAGCGCATGCACATGGCTAGAATCAACATAACGTCTCCAATTTCGGCTACATGAGATGACCAAACGCCTAGCCTCATTGCTCAGGATACTCGTGCACAGCCTGCTAGTACAACTCCGCTCCTATAAAACTCAAGCAAGGCCGCTCTCTTTTGTGCCTCATCACCGTGCTCTAGTGTCATCTCTGGTCTTCCACTATCTCGCCGGAGTATCGTCGACCAAGACGCTCAGAAGTTTCTCTGGCAGTGCCTACCCCTCAAGTAGCATCCCATCTTCCCAAGATGCTGCTACCTCCGTTTTTTTGACGTTTTTGACTTTTCGATACGTCCTTGACCATTCGTCTTATTTAAATTATTTTTATAAATATCATTTATTTTGTTGTGATTTGTTTTATCAATAGAGGTACTTTAAGGCCTAGTTCTTTTCAGCTTATATGCTTAACGGCTTAACAGCTTAACGACTTATCTATTTTTTGAAAACACATGTGCTTTGAGTTTTTTGGGTCCGTTTTTTCGCTGTTTCGAAGATGAGTCCTAATGCTTTTAAAAGCAAGTCAAACGAAATGTAACCGAATCTCGAAACTACCTCGAGAAGCTCTCGAAGTTCGGTCATTTCAGCCGTTCAGCCGTTTAGATCAGCTCAAAAGAACAGGGCCTAAATATGTCTTATTGTTTTTACATATTTGCACTAAAAATTTGAATAAGACGAATGGTAAAAAATGTCAAAAAATAAAAGGCGTCAAACAAAAAAAAATGGAGGGAGTATTAAGTTCCTACTCTAGCCTAAATCACTGCTTCGTCGTGCTATGCGAAGCCACATGACCGTGGTCAGTGTAGCTCATCGTGTCGCGGCTGTAGACCACCGCAGACCACACGTCCGGTGCCATCGGATGCACGAGGACGAGGACAATCTACTGTATTTTTTTGGTTTGCTCGTGAAGCCGTGACCTTCACTTACGGCACCGCCCGCTTTCCAAGTTAGAGCCTTGGTATGTAGGTATTCAGAGGTTCAAGATGAACCTGTAGCATGCAGCTTCAGCTAGTGCCCCAGGTAACTAACTACGTGCCTAGAATTTTGGGCCTTTCCTAGGCTGTTGGGCCAGCGACTGTTTGAAGCACGCGCATCCGTCCGCACAAACGAAACCAATTTCGTTTTTACTCAATACTAGTGAGCATGTAACTATTTTGTAAAAATAACAAATTAACTCTAAAATTTTTTTATGGAGCTACCCATATTTATTTAGAGCTTAGAACAAATATAAAACCTTGTTTATCAATATATTTTAATTTATTAGAAATGCAATAGTTTTTAAAGAACTATTTTATAAACCTAAAATGCAACAAACTTTTATTTTAGTGAAATACTTTATAAATAATTTTTGTATAATATATGTTGGTGAAATACTTAGAAATAAGTGTGCATTATTACTTTGGTTAAAAGATAATTTAGGAAATTATATTTTACCTGATAAATAAAAATGACTTCACCCATTGTTAGATTGCAACCTAAGCACTACAGAAATCAAACTCAGTGTCGGCGGCCAAAACCGACGTACCCTTTAGAACTCTAAATTGACCCTACGAGGTTTGGGGCGGAGGGCCCAGACACATATCGACCGGTTGTGAGGGAGAAGGGATTTGACGTCGGCCAAGGGGAGGTCGACGTCACAGACACCCCTTTGACGTCGGCCAAGGCGTCGGCCGATGACATAGCCCCAACCTGTGACGTCGGCCTCCCTGTGGCCGACGACATAGGTCCTTCCCCCGCCCCAACCAACATCAGGGCCCTAAAACAAATCGATTGCGGCCAGGTGAGAGGAGCTGTGACATCGGCCATATCTAGACCGACGTCATAGAGGACACTTTGACGTCGGCTAAAGCTTGGACGACGACACAGCTCGCACCTACCCCACCCCGGCCGCGGGCAACGTGCTCTCGGCAGGGCTGGCAGTGTGGGCGGCATAAACCTGGCCGACGATAAAGACTCTCATCAAGGTTACAGCCGTCGACAGCGCTTTTTTGGCCACGGACAAAACTCTTTAGGCAGGAACCGTGCTCTCGGGAGGGGAGGCAGTGTCGGCGGCCCACTCTTGGCCGACGTCACTGGTGGCCACAGACTCTCGTCTAGGTTAGAGCCGACGACACAGCTTGTTCGGCCGCGGACAAAACCCTTTTGGCGGGAACAAAAATTCAAAAATCTGAACTCGTGCTCTCGGCAGGGCAGGCATTGTCGTCGGCGCTCCTTCGGCCGACGTCATTGGTGGTCTGATGCTGGTTTTGTCGTCGGCAGTACTTTTGGCCG